>JANTCA010001143.1:0-12202 GCA_024741275.1 Chironex yamaguchii
TATCTATCTATCTATCTATCTATCTATCTATCTATCTATCTATCTATCTATCTATCTATCTATCCATCCATCTATCTTCATTGAAAGGTTCCCAGAAACACACCGACTTTTACATAACAACAGAATGTTTTGCTTGCATTACTTGTCATCCGGTACTAATCGGCAGCAGCTATTACTGGAATGACACCGTACTCGTCACAAATTACACAAACATAGCACTATGCACCTCAAACCCATCTCCGCTTTGCGATTCATGCCCGTTGATATGTTTGTCCAGGTGCGTGAAACATGGCGGCAAGACGCAGCACAAATGCCACAGTAACGACGGTGTGAGGATACCTGCATCTGGTTCGTCAGCTATCCCAACTGGAACAGGTAGCATCTAGAAAACACAATACACACTGTTAAAATCGCCTTTTCAGCATTTTAAATGATTACTTGCTAGTCCTTTGTCTCAAAGTAAATAGTAGAACTATAGGTCTCCAGAGAAAACAATGTCGCACACACTCTCTCTCATCATCCCTTGCCTTATCTCCAGAAAATAATAAGACCAAGGATATGGTCTGATCATTTACTAATCAATAGTTGGTTCCACCTCGAGAGAATTTGATGGAGTCGTTCACGTTTGAACGTAATCACTTAAGCTGGGTGATAAACCTGATCTACGGAATTCTTTATAGGGTTTTTTTCGCCGCTGATTTGCTCAATACTTATAAACTATTGAATGTCAAACATTTTACGACCTGTCACCTGTCACCTGGTAGTCGCACACCCATCAAGTTTGTTTCTTACCAACTGTGTAAAAATATAATTGCGAATAAATCCTCATGAAAGCGCAAATTTACAAGTATCAATGAGCACCCAACACAACAAACTTAGTGTTTTTAACCTCAATGAGAGATACATATATTTTTATGCCTTGTGTTTTCTTTGTTTTCGAAACAGTCAAACTGCACTATTCACAGATGTGTAACAGCTTTTACAAAACAGATTACGTGTTATAGAGAATTTTCTTTGTAAACAGGATCATTTTTGTTAACTTCTATCACAATCAAGAACACTTGACAGCAAGTAAATATTCTAGCAACACAATTGACGATAACAGAGTATATCGCTATGTATTTTTACATTTTGCACTAAGTGTGGTTTATCACTGAATGAAGAAATAAAATCAATATTCAACTCGATTAAACATTTATCATCCTCATGCTTTGCTCTGAAAACTGAAAAAGACCGACTGACGATCAAAAAAAGAGTAAGAACTCTACAGAAGAGGTCATGGCTCTATCGCACAATTCAGATCTATGCTTAGGTAGCACACACATACCGAGGTTTGTAAAAAACCTACCTGAAAATGTGATTTCGGAATGCTGCTAGTAAGTTTGAGATGAAGCCATGCCTGAAAACTTGCAAAGATGTTGTGGTTTGTTTCTTCTATCCATAATAAAATCTTATCCTTTGGCATAAGATCAGCACCATTTGCCTGAATATATAATCAAGAGTAATGGTCAATTATTAAAATACTTACCAGATTTAATAATAATTAGAAAATTGCAAGATACATTGACATCCATTAACAGTATTTAACTTAAACTGGCACCAAACGTCAGTGTAATGAGATGCACATAGGTAAAGAAAGAATACGTATTTTAGAATCAACACAGCCAGACAATTCATCACAGCAGAAACAAATAACTAACTAACTAACTAACTAACTAACTGATTAACTAACTAACTAACTAACTAACTAACTAAATAAGTAAATGTATAAATAATTAAATAACATAATAAATGAATAATATGCCTTGCTATGCCTTAATCACAAGTAATGCAAGTGGATGTCTCCATATCTGATTCGAGCCTGGGCGGCCATAATCCTATTTTGGGCCTCTTCTCTCTGTCACTAAACATTTTTGTTTGTAGGATAGCGTGTGTGCTTTGGTGATCCAGAGAACTAGGCTAGTAAGAGCATATACTCCTGATAGGATCGACCACACCAGACATATCAATGGGTAGCAGCCCCCAAAATGAAGTGAGAAACTGTGACATTGAGAAACTGTGACATTAAAGCAGCTGTGGGTAGCAGTACAATGTAAGTAACTTGACAGCAGACGAAGCTTAGTTTGAAGAGTAACGGTGAGATCAGCAATTCTTGAAACGAAACACTGGTATACACAGGTCTGATGATCCTTCTTTGTAACTTTTAAAATATAGCTACTGAAAATGATCAAAATAAAGGATCAGTGGTCCTGTAAATTGCTCCCTATTGCTTACGTGTAATTTGATCAGTGTTATGGTGGCAAATTACAGAAAGCACCAGCTCTCCATGTATTCAAATCAACTACTGTGGGGTCTTTTTTTGGCAGATTACTAACACCGTATTGAAAGTGTCGTAAAACATTAAAATCAGTCCAGTTGAAGCCAAAAACTTCTGCTGTCACATTCAACACACTTTCTTCCCTAACACTCACTTCTTGAGAAATGATAAGGTTTTCCTGGCAAAATCAACAGATTTTTAGATTTCAAGACAGACTTGATTGTTATTTTGTCGTGCATTGAAGTTGAGAAACAACTGGTATTAGAGGAACACATGTAAATTTTAGAAGATAACAGAACACTTCATCAAACTTCGTTTTCACAACTGGAAAAAATTTCAAAATTCAAAACATAAAAACTTTAATTATACCAGGCACATCTTACACAAGACTCAATTAGGCCAATTAGAAACTGATCCTTCTCCAAATTTTCAATGTACGAAGGACTGTAATTCCCAATGAGCAATCCAAATGTACAGCAGAATATAAGAAGTTGAAGAAGTTCTATGAGGAAAAATGAAGTATGAATTTTGAAGTGTGTACATAAATATACACTCTCCAGAAGCACACAAGTCCCTACGACACAAACATAAAGGAAATACAATTCATTAAGCACTGTACTATCATGATGAGGAAATATCTCAAGAAAATCTGCCTATGAAAGACCTCATGGCAAAAAATTCTTTATCCACATACTTAAATAACTTCATAACTTTCATTATCAAATGAAAGGCTGCAAAAATTGCATATTAGAAAATTTATAGAAGAGTCAAGAAAAATGATAACAAAATAACTTTGATAAGGCCAAAATCTCTGTTGCTGACCTTTAATTTTATCGGTAACAAGGGGATTGCTACCCTGTGATATCTGTCTCTGCATGGAAAGATTCTTATGTTACGATCTTGCCAAAAAGCCTTCAGTGCACGTTAAAACAAGTGCTGAGTCATGGTTTTAATATGAGGTCTGTAATCGATCACACTCCTTGGCCCAAAGAGGCATTTGTTAAGGTATGTGCATGCCATTGCATGCCATTCAGAATATGGCTAGTAAGATATCACTCATAAGGCTTTACCCCTAATTGGTCCACAGTTACCTAAGGCCATCTTCCAAACTTATCTTTCAAACAAATAACATTGGCTTAAACTTGATAGAAACAGTAGATTAAATGAATTCACTGTGTACCTTGAGATGACAAGGAATCCTTTCCATGGGCAATTAGGCCATAATAGTATTCAAGTTGAGAACGTTTAGCCACATACGCTACAACATAAGAAGCAATGTTAATCCAATAATCACATATATTTCAAAGCAGACCAAAGGAGTTGATTTGGAAATAAAAAACCTTTTATAAAAAGTCCTGATGTAGATCCATCAGAACAGTGACACTGGATAGTAAAAATGTCAGAGAAGTCTCTCAGTCTCCTAAACATTCATATTTGTAAGTCAGGCTTGTAAATCCAGGCTCATAATCTTCAAAATCTCCTTGTTACTAAACCGCTCCAATGAATTTATCATAAAGTAGGCCTGCATGCACCTACGAGTTAACAGTAAAATTGTACTCCTAAAATTTTGTGCTAATGTCAGCCAAAATGGCGATTCCCATGGGCTGGAAAATTATATGAAAAGTTACAAGAAAACATTATTTTGCAACCGTGGCAAATGTAAACTGTCCCCTCATCCAAATTTGAGAGTCATTGGTAATATGGGAATGACTCTATTATGAGAAACTGAGAGATTGCACCACTGTGGTTTCTTGAAGACCAAGCAACAGTCCAAGCCTATCAGTGTTAATGGTAGATCAAAGGATCTGTCCTTGTCACAGTGCTACAGATTATCTATCGGCAATGTTGCTATGTCTGTCGTTAGTTTGCTTTGCCTTCCTATCTGGGATATCAAAATTTAAAATTGTGAACACGAGCAATCCCTTGACGTGGGGTTTGAGCTTATTTGGTAAGGCAGCCCAGTCTTATCAAAACTAAATTAACCAGCAATGGTTCTACAAACCAATCTTTTTATCTGAAATCTCTTGTTTTATAAGTCTTCTTACTGTATTTATTTCGTATTTTGATACATATTTATAAACATTTTTAATAACAAGCTTTCAGACCTATCACTAAATTTACTGCTGAGAGGAGCAATTACCTTATTCTAGGAGCAGTGACTAATAAATCTTAGTCAGGTCAACCACGCCCATCTCTCCACATGCTACTGTGAAGCATAAACCACATGCTACTGTGAAGCATATGTATAGGTGTGGCAAAATGGGCATGGCAAAGTTGATTGAGTTGATTGAAAGATTTGAATTTTGCAAATGTCAGATTTGCACTAGATCTGCCCTTGCAGACCAAGGATAATACCATATTGATAAGACATTGATAAAACATTTATAGACAACCAAATTAAAAGGTAGTTAACCAAAGTTAACAGGGAAAAACAACAACAACCAGGGATGTAATGTTGTGCCTGTCAGGAACCATGAGTACCAGAGAAAATATTTTCATTGGGAATCTCTCAAAATACCAGAAGACTTGGGAGGTGCACATAAGGAAATACATTCAGTGATCACACTCAATACAGGCACCAGAGTTGCACTAATCACTGTTCACTTCTGCTTCTACAGTTAAAACAATACCTTGGTGCAGTTAGAAAAGTGTCCATTCACTAAAAATACTCTTAGGAAATACAACAAACTGATAAATAGGGTCAATAAAATAGTCAGAGCAAAGGTGTCAGCATTTTAATAATGCATGTACCATCTCTTCCAAAAAAGTCATATCAACGGAAATGTAAATATTGTTAAACATTTATCATGACCATGTGCAAAGATCATGTTATAGTCATAGATATAGGGGAAAGCAGGAAGTTAGGATGTTTGACTGGGTTTGTCCCACAAACTTTGCCATGGACTCAAATTACTTTGTCTTCAACAATCAATTTTAAAGATCTAGAATGCAGCCTCCCATACTCCTTGAGTCCTCTGTCTTTATAACTCAATGGATATACAAAAAGCCTACATATGTCAATCTTCAGTTGCTTCTGTATTTACAATTTTAATATTGTATAACTATGACTTTCATAACTGACAACAAGTTTCTTGTCCAAAAGTCAATATTTATAGATGTTAAAAAACATTGCTAGCGCTGGTTGTTGAGCACTATAAAGTACTTTAAGGGTACAATGTTTAGCATCACAATTTGTTTTTACTAAAGCCACCAATACCGAAGTAGCAAATTATATACCTTGGTACTTTTAAGATCAAGGCATGCATGTCATCCACTTCACAGATCCACTTAAGAAACAAGGAAAACAGCTACATAACATGTTTTATAACTCAGGAACATTGATTTCTAGTAATTACACTTGGTGTTTCATGATACAAACTTGCGAAACAAATGTCATTTGTTTTATCTGGAAAATATGATGCCCATCTGAAGGTTGAAGACATGAAATAAAAGATAACCACTTGTATAAAAACTGCCAGAGGGAAACTTTCCAGGGCTAAAACGTAGTGTCATTTCAACAAACAGTGCGCAGGCAAGCAAAAAGTAAATTTTTACTTTCTAGAAATACATACAAAACAGTTACAATAAACATAACTGTGGGACAAAATCAGTTTGTATCAGTGCTTGTCTTCCAAAGGCTAGGGACAAGATGGAGAGATGATGGAGTGCCGCAGACAAAGAACGAAAAAGGTATCTATGTCAAGCATTCTAACAAAAAAGAATTATAGATTTCAAACCAGGGCTACTGTAAAAACATCTCAAGAGCTTTTCAAAAAATAAAACTAGTTATAAACATTATAAACATTACTGTTATATTTAGGGAATCAAAACTGCTTTGTTAAAGAAAGTCGAGTCACCTTTCTCAATGATTTTATTTGCTTTTGCCATAAAGGAACTTTTGCTCATAAGATGCCTTCTGTGATGATCATGCTGATATGTAGTGCTTTGTTGTGATAGGCAACCAAGAGCATCTGTGATCTCTTTGAATAAAAGTTCAGCAATGTGTTCTGATGGGCCACTGAAGTGTCTCTAACAAAGGCAAGAACTAAACACCTTAGATGTATGATAACAAACAAATACTGCAATGGAATGCAAAGTAACCAAACAAAATAATTCCAATTTGTTTCTACTAAGTTCAAACTAACATTTCTAATCGATAATAATTTCTAAAGTTTTTCTTTAAAGCAATTTCCTTGCTTGTTTCGTCTTCCTTTAAAACAGTAATTCTGCTTTGTCAATTAACTGGGTTTTGTGATGGTTAATTTTTACTAGTCATAACTGACAACATTATTTTGGGCAGTTCATAAACTTAAAAGAAAATTTCATATCCAATGCTATGCTGTAATCCTTATGAGAAAGACATCAACTCTCAGTTAGCAAAAACATATCTGATTCTTGTCACCAGTCTGTCAGGTTCTACATGTTCCAGGTACACTTGAGTCTACCCACTTCCACTTCCACTGGTGCTGACTTCAATTTATCTGTATTACGAACTATCTTTTCCATCACACACCCATGATTATAGTGTTAATTAACAAGAAATTATACACTGGTAACAAGCTGGCCAGAGAAACTATCACTTCTAGCCCTACCTCTTATTATGACCCTAAGACTATTTTGAGTTGCGTAACTCCACCATTGCCTGGTCCCAAGTGCAGGACGAGGAGGTAGGAAGGGAGAGGAACAGGTGGGACCCTCTCCCACAAAACCAAGTTCCAGAGGTGGCATTAGAGTTTGTAGAATAGAGTGAAGCATACTATTTGTAACCAGACTATGCCCAGGTACACTTGAGTCTACCCACTTCCACTTCCACTGGTGCTGACTTCAATTTATCTGTATTACGAACTATCTTTTCCATCACACACCCATGATTATAGTGTTAATTAACAAGAAATTATACACTGGTAACAAGCTGGCCAGAGAAACTATCACTTCTAGCCCTACCTCTTATTATGACCCTAAGACAGGTGGGACCCTCTCCCACAAAACCAAGTTCCAGAGGTGGCATTAGAGTTTGTAGAATAGAGTGAAGCATACTATTTGTAGCCAGACTATGCCCACTGCAAGATCTTAAAAAGGAATCTGAAGCTATGCAATGGCAATAACAACAACAGTTGGTTGCATACTCAATTTAAAATTTTACAAATGAGCAATGCATTAAACTCTTCTAGCAAACAGAACAGCAAATACAATTTAAGACTGTATGTAATATTACAAATGGAGATGTTAAAAAGCATTCTCCTCTTCATAAAGACAATAGCAATTAGCTATAACTGGATCATTGCAATTCCACAAAAACTGTAATCTGACTGCCATTTGTTTTAAATGTTTAAGAATTATTTCGAAAAATAATGTTATATATTCATTTATTGGTCTTTAGGTATGTGCAAGAAACATGGCAAATCAAGTCTTTGACACACAAAGTACAAGCACAGCCATATAAAATGAAAGCTTAGAGGAATTAAATCTACAACTGCTTTAAAGCCAATGTTCAATTGAAATGCCATGTCAGCACAGTTCTGTGTGAGAATACTAAGTATTTATCACTGATTACAGAAATTGCTGGCATCATATCGTTGGCAGGTGTCATGTTAGCTGATCCAGCATCATCTCGGTCCGACTTGAGAAGTTGTCTCTGACCATTGGTACACTGTATTAATGCATGGACATAAATTTTCCAGCCTGCTTTAGCTGTGCATTTTCCAGGACTGAAGGTTTTGTTTCCACGCAGCTAAACGCATACAGTATTTACTATTGTGATTGGATCAAGGGGTCTAGCTCCATGGTTATAATAATGCTGCTGACACTGCTTGGTCCCAATTAGTTTCCTGGCATCTTCTGTTGGATATCTGGGCTGCAACAACCTACTGGGAGCAGCATATTGCACCAATGATGCAATATAGAATGTGCTGGACTCATTCCTATTCAAGCAGTAGGCATATTGTACCAATCCAACAGCACTTGGATTTCTGAAATACATGGTGCCTTGTGCTTGCTTTCAATGGGTGTGGCAATTGTCACATGCATTCTTTAATCTCATTGTTATCATTGAGAGGCCAGTAGAGTGTTTCAAGTGCTCGGCATATGCATCCTTTGATACTGATGTGGCTTGCGTACATCTTTTGCAACAGCTCCTTTGCATAGCTGTGGGGAGCATCACCTGTTGACTTTTGAAGATAAATTCTTTTGGACTGTTAACTCATGGCATATATTGAAATAAGCCATCTATCCTCAGTCACTGGTGGCCACATGCGGTGATCTATTACCTCTGACTCTCGTATGAATGCACATGCATTTACTTTAAGTAAGTGATGATGGCTCAGTTTATCTGCTAGGGCCATTGCTATGTTTTTCTTCTTTAAAAGACAGAAATTCTGTAGATGCAACAGCATGTGTTGAAAACACTTCAGGGCTGAAGCCAGTGGTCTTTTAAAAAATAAGCTCTAGAGGCTTGTGATATGTCTGCAATTAGTCCCCTGACATTAAAGCTCAAGATGCATATGCAACAGGTTACCCATACTGCAAGAGGACTGCCCCTATACCTGTCACATCACATTTTATGGTAACTTCATCCTGTAGACTAGAGTAATGCAGAATGGGGGTGTCTGTGACTACATCTTTAAGTTTCTCAAATACAGCTTGTCAGTCAAATGTGAAAGTTGTTGTACATTTTGTTTATCAGTTGGGGCGGCCATTTCTATGATTACTTGAACCTTGGGTCTCCTCTAAGTCCCTGATCTGTTGCCACATGACAAATAAAACGCATTTTAATTGTCACAACTTCAGCTCCTTGGAAGTAAGGCCCAAGCTGTGTTCTTGGCATCTTTGCAGGAGTAACATCACTTTCAAATTGTGGTCTTTTACTGCCTCCTCATAAGTATCTCATATCCAACAGCAATAAAATTATGAGCTACTATTTCAACACCAGTCAAGTATTGAATGACTGTGCATTCTCCTTTAAAGACTTCTGCAGCCAAAGAAATTCAAAAAGACACATACCTCCAGCAATAACGGCAAAATGCCAACTGGAACATTGTCAGATAGGTGGATTCTTCTTCCAGGCTCATAAGCCAAAATCAGTTCTTGACATCAATGAAGGTAAAAACTTTGGTTCCATGCAGGCATGTGGCAATATCCTCGACTGTAGGCAACTTATAATTCGATCTTTGTATAGTGCAGTTCAAATCTTTTGGGTAAAGACATATACATAGTTTCCAATCTTCTTTAGATTGCTAAGTGGGCATGGTAATCAGTGCTATAATACCTTATGCTTTGAGATCATCTAAGGCTTCTTGAGCTTAAGCCTCAAGGCAATTCTACAGAGAGATTTTTGTGCAGGTGGTACTCTTCCATCTACGCATTCACCAATAAGCGTCCCCACCCCTCCTCCAAAGATAATTGGAAACTTGACCATGAGCTCCTCTTTTGTCAGTGGCCCGTCCTGTTCCTCGACTGCATACATTGGAGCATCCTTGAACTTGGCTTATGGAGCAAATAATTGTCTGTATATGGGATGAGGTTAATGGTGAGACATGGCTTGATGCCAATGATCAGACAGATTCTTTCATCATCCACCAGATGGAAATCCAGGATCATGAGTCATTTCACACATGAATGCAGGAAACAACCAGACTCTAACTTTAATGACGCCACTTGGTACATCTTGTCTTGTAACTCATCCTTCAAGTTAGCTGATTTCACCTCTTTTGATCTGGATTGCAACATAAAATGGTTCTGCTTTCCACAGTTGTGACACTCCTTTCAGCTTGCTGAACATGATTCTACCTTTTCACATATCACAAACCACATACCTAAATTTTGTAGTAAAAATCATTGTACAATTTTGTTGTATCAGTACTTTATTATGCATGTTATAAGTTGTTTGACTATCATTACACTTGTTATGTTAAGTAATGATTTTAACCAAT
Source organism: Chironex yamaguchii (assembly GCA_024741275.1). NCBI lineage: Eukaryota > Metazoa > Cnidaria > Cubozoa > Chirodropida > Chirodropidae > Chironex > Chironex yamaguchii. Next base: position 10,246 of record JANTCA010001143.1, read on the forward strand.
CATTGTCTTGGATGCATACTGACATGAGTGTCAGACTGTTTTGACCCTGGCTTGGACTTTTGAGTTATTGCTGTCTAGCATCAGACTAAAACTTCCACTTCAACTTCAACATTCAAAAATTATTCAAAAACTTTTACCTATGATGCATAAAGTCTATAAGTATAGGTTATATGAGGTTAGCTTATAAGCTGGTACTATAGGGTGATTTGGAATGATGTAGCCAGCTTAGGAATACTTAGCAACCCCTGTCAAGGGTTGAAAACATCCATTCAAATCTGCAGTCAAAGCACAGACACAGTGAGATTTACTGCAATCTTTAATGAGAACTACTGTTTAATAAAACTTGGCAGTAAGCTAACAGGATGCATTGTTAGCACTGTGATTCATTATTGTTAAGTCAACATTAATACGTGCATGAAAATTGAAGCTCCTTTCTTATGTCAATGGCACTGAAATAATTTGATGCATTTTTTTGATACACAAGTAATCGTATCTATTTTCTAGTTATGTAACTTACATTAAAATGTTTCTGTTAATGTAAAATAAATGGTTCCTTTCAAATGAGATAGTAAAAACAAAGTGAGTAGAATAGGTTAGCCCCATTAGTAAACATATCATGCTTACATTTTGAAAACTGTGATAGCAAAAATATCAAGCTCTTCCTCAAAACTGATCATCATTAAATTGCTACATTTGATGTTCACTTCGAAAAAGTCTTGCTTCTGTTGAACACTATTGTTGTCTAGACTGTAACTCATGTTGATCATAGGATAAACCATACAGAAGATTTAATTACGTTGTCTCTAGTCATCTTAGATGTTGACAGGACCTTATGTACTACTGCCGCCAACACCACTCAAGATTCACTATGCAAAAGCCTTGGTGAAATGGAAGTGCTTACACTTGGCTTAAGTGAATTATTCCCTCACTACAGAGTTCAATAAAAAAGATGAAGCCATAAAAGTGGTTACCTTACTGGCAGTGATACAGAAGGAAGCTTGTGAGGTTTACTCCACATTTTCTCACTTGGCAGAAGACAGAGACAAGACCAAAATCGAGAAGGTCTATAAGCATTTTGCAGGAACAATATTGTTTTAGCCATAGGGTACAAAAGGCAAGCAAAACCTATGAACACTACTAGACTGCTTAGTGAAAACTCACCTCAGGATGTGAGGTAGAAACCATAACTCCTGATCAATCTCTTCAAGACCAATTAGTATTCTGTATTCTCGATGCTTAAGTCAGAGAGAGATTTCTATGAGAAGTAAACCTGACACTCGGCAAAACTGACAAGATCTGTCATGCTGCTGAAAGTACAATGGCTCAGATGAATATCATGGGAGATGCTGCAGAACCTGAGGCCAACACAGTAGAACAAGAATGCAGTCTACGAAAGTTACACAAGAATCATTTCAATAATTGTAGCAGACAACAACAATTTCAAGGCTGGCCAAGTGCATGTGAATCATGTGGATACCGTCATGTGACTGTGACAGTTTGTCAGCCAGGAGACCATCTCATACTACACAGAAAAACATAGGAATACCAGAAATGGGATATCACACTGTTAACTATTCCGTAGAGTTTCACTTACAGGAAATGACTTTAAATTAAACCCCATTCACAGTTAACCACTCTTTTGATGATATTGAGTTCACCAACGAAAAATGTCATAATCAAATAAATTTTCAAACAAATAAACAAATGAAAATTCAATAATTCTGTTACCATAAATGATTCTTTATGAAAGGTACCATTCTGGCATAATACCTGTCAAAAAGTAATAAAGCTGATATTAAAATAACATAATTGTAATATAATTTATAACTTTATCATGAGCTACAATAACCTTATTATGTTATCAACAAAATACTTACTACAATACAAATTACTCACAACAAAATTTCTGAAATTACTCACAACAAAATTTCTGAAATTACTCCAACAAAAGGATATA
>JANTCA010001144.1:0-12202 GCA_024741275.1 Chironex yamaguchii
CGGGAATTCAAAAACAGTTCGAGTTACTGGAAGTTCGAGTTATCGGGGGTTCGAGTTATCGGGAGTGTACTGTACTTGCAGAAAAGTCCTTTTAAGAAAATGAATAGAGTCCATGAGGTAGACGGTACGCCACCTATTCAAATATATGGACCGAAATCAGCAAAGGGAATACTGAAAGTTAAAAAGATTTGCGATGAATGTTAGAAAGATTTTCGTAAATATTTACATCTTTGTTAAGCAACAAAGGAAGACAACAAGCACGACCTGCAAGCAAATGCTTTTCAGGAAGTGAAAAGAGTGAACCAAAATGAGTAGAGGAGTCACTGAATGTTAGAAAGACCTGCGTAAACACTTCCACCTCATTTAGGCAAAAAAGAAAAATAATAGACAATGTTTCCAAATAAATGGTTTCAGAAAATAAACGGCGTTCATGGCGTGGAAGCAGACCACTTATTGAACAAAAATGAGCGAAAATCAGCAAAGGAAACGCTCAATGTTGGAAAGATTTGCATAAAAAACAAAACAAAATCAATACTTGCGGGAAAATCATTTGGAGAAAATGGATAGTGTCCATGGGGTGGATGCAGACCACGTATTTAAAAAACAGTGAACAAAAATCTGCAAAGGAGACGCTGAATGTTAGAATGATTTGCGTCAACACTAACACCTGAGTTGGATAAAAATGCAAAACAATAAGCTATACTTGCAGGCAAATGATTTTCACAAAATGAATAGCTTCCATGGCGTGAAGGCCGACTTCTGATTCAAATAATGAGCCAAAATCAGCAAAGCAAACACCAAATGTCAGGAGGACTTGGGTAAACATTTACACCTTAGGCAAAAAAGCAAAAGAATAAGCAATACTTGCAGAAAAATGCTTTTAAGAGAGGAAATAGAGTCCATAGAGTGGAGACAGACCACAAATTCAAAAGAGAGCCAAAATCAGCAAAGTAAACACCAAATCATAAAAAGACTTTGAAGCAATATTTAGACCTCAAAAGGGTAAAAATGCGAGACAATAGGGAATACCAGCAGACAATTTGTTGTCAAAAACTAAATAGGATTAGTAACTAACAGTTACACCTCTCTCGATAAATCTATCCAACAAGAACGTTTGAATAGATAAAATACGGTGGCTACGGGAACGCTAAAGAAACAAACAAATCTCGGCAGGAGAAAGCAATATTATGCGGCAGATGCAAAACAAAGATTTCCTACTTGTCGGCAGATTAGCTCGTTAATCGATCTTTTTGACTACAACAATATTGCAATGCTTTCGAAACTGATGTTAGCAACTGATGTTAGCACAGCAACGTCAATTCCTACGTTCATGCATAAAAAGGCTGTTTACTGCGCCTTTCCTGCTACAGAATGGTGCTAGTGAACAAAATGACATATGGATACTTATGCCTGTTTTTGTTGACAAATATACGTTCCTGCCGCCGCTGGATTCCCATGCCGCGGATTAGCTTGTTTCCATTTCAGTATTGGTAAATTCTTTCTTACAAGGAACGGTTGTTTATAAATGTAACAGAAAGACTCCATTGCATCCAACGGAAAAGCTCACCAGGGTTTACTTGTAAACATTGAGAAATAACTTCTATCTGGCCTACATAAACACGTTACCAAGTACAACATTACCACATGGTAAGAATTTTACAGAAATGCGTCTTTTCAACAAATGTGTTGGTTTAGCTTCTGCAAGAGCTTGACGCAAACATTGCCTTCCTACAGATTAGCCAGCCTAATTTAAGTGGGCTGGCTCGCCACATATACTCAGGCCCTAAGTCCATAATCTAGGAACCAAAACCATGGTTTGAACTTATGATCATCATCGTTCCATTTTGTTCGTTGTTCATCAGCTCCTGTTGCAGACTTGGGGGAAAACATAAGTAGAAATAACCAGGGCACTCCTGTGACAAAAGGTTACTTAGGACGGCAATAAATATCCTGTTCAAGATTGCAACCACTAGGAACATATTTTTGTTGGGTACCAAAATCAGGGTGGATTTTCAAGGTGTATACTTTACCAAGCATAGCTAATTCCCAAGCCAGGTTCCGATGATCTAGAACGTGAGCTCAGTGAGAATGGGCTGAAAAACCGTTCTTAACATTTTGATAAAAAAATACAACCATATGTGAAAATTTAGAACTGCACGACTTCTGTACATGATAGGTCTCGTACGTGTATTTGAATAGCTGTAAATACTATGGCGGCAAGAGTTATAGCACAACAGTCAAGATCTCAATCTCGCAGAAAATTCGTTGAAAATTCGGCTACGGAAAATAAAGGCTGAGTTTCCATTACACATAAGCACTGTGCAACAGTTGCAAAACACTATATAGTACCAAAGTCGTACAACAGTTGCAAAACACGATATAGTACCAAAGTCGTACAACAGTTGCCCAACCTTCAAACCTTCAACACATAATTTCTATTAAAACTTTCCTCACAACACTTTTGGCGCTCAAACTGTTTCGATATTAGAAGCGGGCTCTGCTGATGTGAGATATTTTTTCCTTCTGCCAGAACTTATCGTTGAAATCGAACTTTCGAACTGTAGTAAGGCTGTTGTAGCCCAGCTTCGTACAGACAGAAATAGCCCGATTGTTGTGCAACAGTCATGCAACTGTTGTAAAAATAGAACATTTTCTATTCGTACAACACATGTTGTACAGTGGTTGTCCGATTCTCCGTGTTGCACAACACGTTTGACGATGCAAACACTTTGTCTCCATACAACCAAATTTAGTCGCTTACCTGTTGTGCGATGGTTACACTACTGTTTTGCGACACTTTTTAGTGATATGGATACCAGCCTTAAAGCTCGCTTGCCACAGCAAAAGTGGGACGGTGGAATGTTATTAGAATCGTGTGCAAGAGTACCCCACAGATACGGAAATAAAAAAACGTCAGCACAAAGATCAGAATAATCGTTTTTGGCGGAAATAAAATACATTCGACAATTATATATACAATATGGTGAGATCATACAAGAAAACAGCAACTGGAGTTGCAGGCAAAAAGTGCTTGGATTGATAAATTATTGCAGTGTACCATGTTAAGGACAAGGGATTAAAAAAACACAGGCAGGAAACAACACCACGCTCTTGGAATCAAAATCAATTCAATACAGGCATTTGCAGTTAGGCTGTATAAATTTGTCATCTGTTTTTGCAGGATTTGATAATATCAAAAAAATATGTACAGAAGGGTTGAATAATTTAATTGATATTAGATGGTATATTTTGTCAAAGATGAAAACTTTCTCCACAACCACATGTTCCCTTTATGTTAGGATTATTGAAGACAAATTCGCTACTTAGTTTGTCTTCTGTAAAGTCCATTTCAGATCCAAGTAAAGACAGTTGTGCCTTTGAATCAATAAATATTCGAACACCTAAAAGAGGGAAAAGAACATTGACGAACTTGCAATTTCGTTTCAAAATTACAAAGAAAAGCAAAAATTCAGTTGCAAAATGCTGAAGAGGGTAACAAAAACAAGCGACAATAACTTACCACATACTCTTAGGCCCCGAAATTAATTCTGTGACTTGATAATCTGTACAAAGGTACTGATTCTATCTCCGGGGCATCTTTAGACGTCAACAATGGATGACACAAGACAGTACGTGTTCTGTCATGCACTAACTAAGTGAAAGAAAATGTCGCAGTTGCTGTAGTACGTCATGGCTGTTGTCGTACTTCCTACTTAGGCTTCGTTTTAAAGGTAGCACCACTTCGAATTAAATTAAACAGCGACAAAAGAAGCGTCAATTAAATGTGACAATAGTTCACCAGGCTTGTCGCATAAAACGGCAGTAGTGCGACTAACTTTAAAGGTCGCTCTTCTGCCATATTGAACTAAATTCATCAAAGCTGTGTGCCCGATAGTAGCATAAAAGCTCGCGGAATCACAAAAAAACCACCCTTCTAGCAATGCGTACAAACGTGAACTTTAAATCGGCAGTCAGATTCCGCCGCATTATAGCCGAACTTTATTTCATATAACTCGAACTAGAGAATAAAGTCGATAGTACTATAGCACCAATGAAAGGAAAACAGAATAGAACGTACTACAGCACCAGCGAGTTACTACAGCAACAATGAAAGGAATAAGAATAGAACGTACCACAGCACGAGGGAGGTACTACAGTACCATTGATGGGAACAAAGAACAGAAGGACGTACTACAGCACCAGCGAGGCACTACAGTACCAACGAAAGGAACAAAGAATAGAACGTACTAAAGCACCAGTGACGTAATACAGCACCAATGAAAGGAATAGAGAATTGAAGAACGCAATACAGCACCAGTGAAAGGAATAGAGAATAGAAGAACGTAATACAGCACCAGTGAAAGGAATAGAGAACTGAAGAACGCAATACAGAGCCAGTGAAAGGAATAGAGAATAGAAGAACGTACTACAGCACCAATGAAAGGAATAGAGAATAGAAGAACGTACCACAGCAACAATGACAGGAATAAAGAATAGAAGGTACTACAGCACCAGCGAGATACTACAGCACCAACGAAAGGAATGGGGAATACAAGAACATACTACAGCAAAAATGAAAGGAATAAAGAATAGAACGTACTACAGCACCAGCGAGGTACTAGATCACCAATGAAAGGAATAAAGAACAGAAGAACGTACTACAGCAACAATAAAAGGAATAAAGAATAGAAGAACGTACTACAGCAACAATGACAGGAATAAAGAATAGAAGGTACTACAGCACCAGCGAGATACTACAGCACCAACGAAAGGAATGGGGAATAGAAGAACATACTACAGCAAAAATGAAAGGAATAAAGAACAGAACGTACTAGAGCACTAGCGAGGTACTACAGAACCAATGAAAGAAATAAAAAACGGAAGAACGTACTACAGCACCAATGAAAGGAATAGAGAATAGAAGAACGTACCATAGCAACAATGAAAGGAAAAAAGAATAGAACGTACTATAGCACCAGCGAGGTACTACAGCACCAACGAAAGGAACAAAGAATAGAACGTACTAAAGCACCAGTGAGGTAATACAGCACCAATAAAAGGAATAGACAATAGAAGAATGTACTACAGCACCAACGAAAGGAACAAAAAATAGAACGTACTGCGGCACCAGCATGGTAATACAGCACCACTTAAAGGAATAAAGAACAGAAAAACGTACTACAGCACCAGCGAGGTACTACACTATCAATGAAAGGAATAAAGAATAGAACGTACTAAAGCACCAGTGAGGTACTACAGCACCAATGAAAGGAATAGAGAATAGAAGAATATAACACAGCACCAGTGAAAGGAACAGAGAATAGATGAACGTACTACAGCAACAATGAAAGGAATTAAGAATAGAACGTACTATAGCACCAGCGAGGTACTACAGCGCCAATGAAAGGAATAAAGAAAAGAAGAACGTACTACAGCACCAGCATGGTACTACAGCACCAATGAAAGCAATAGAGAATAGAAGAATGTACTACAGCACCAACGAAAGGAACAAAGAATAGAACGTACTACGGCACCAGCATGGAAATACAGCACCACTTAAAGGAATAAAGAACAGAAGAACGTACTACAGCACCAGCGAGGTACCACACTATCAACGAAAGGAATAAAGAATATAATATACTAAAGCACCAGTGAGGTACTACAGCACCAATGAAAGGAATAGAGAATAGAAGAGTATAACACAGCACCAGTGAAAGGAATAGAGAATAGAAGAACGTACTTCAGCAACAATGAAAGGAATAAAGAACAGAACGTACTACAGCACCAGCAAGGTACTACAGCACCAATGAAAGGAATAGAGAATAGAAGAACGTACCACAGCAACAATGAAAGGAAAAAAAATAGAACGCGCTACAGCACCAGTGAGGTACTACAGCGTCAACGAAAGGAATAAAGAATAGGACTTACTAAAGCACCAGTGAGGTACTACAGCACCAATGAAAGGAATAGAGAATAGAAGAACATAATACAGCACTAGTGAAAGGAACAGAGAATAGATGAACGTACTACAGCAACAATGAAAGGAATAAAGAATAGAACGTACTACAGCACCAGCGAGGTACTACAGCACCAACGAAAGGAATAGAGAATAGAAGAACGTACTACAGCAACAATGAAAGGAATAAAGAATAGAAGGTACTACAGCACCAGCGAGGTATTACAGCACCAATGAAAGGAATAAAGAATAGAACGTACTACGGCACCAGTCAGGTACTATAGCACCAATGAAAGGAATACAGAACAGCAGAAATTACTACAGCATAAACAAAAGGATTAAAGATTAGAAGAACGTAGTACAGCACCACCGAAAGGAATAAAGAACAGAAGAACGTACTACAGCACCAACGAGGTACTACAGCACCAATTCACAGACAGATTCACTGACTATGTATTAGGCAAGGACATCATTCTAAAGACTAATCACAATTCTCTGATGCCATTACTGGATACGAAAGATTTAGACCAACTACCAGTACGTGTACGTATGTGATTGATCAGGTACTCATTTTAAACCAGTACGTGTACCTGGAAACATGCTTTATACAGCAAACACTGTGTACAGCTCTTCTATACTGCTGCAACGAAATAACACTTTGCACAAAGATGTCATATATACCAATCAAGTCATGGCTGGAGCTGCCATTAGTGATAATAAGCTGGACAAAATAGCACTTCATCAGAAGGAAGACGAGGTTTGTCGTCAAGTTGTTATGACATTACATAAATAAAAGTTCGTCTGAAAAGCACCAGGTCAAAGGTCTAGTTAGCCCTTTCTTTACTTACAGAGGTCAACTAACTGTTGTGAATTGACTACTGATGATAGAAACCAGAGTCATAATTCCATCATCCATTAGACATGATTTATGGCATTCACCAGGGCATAGTGAAATTCAAAGCAAGGGCCAGGGACACAGTGTGGTGGCCAGGCATGATGAAAAATATTGAGGAACTAATTGAAAATTGTCGATAATGTCAGGCTAAAAAGAAAAATCCACCAGAGCCCTTGGTCCCTACCACCTTTCCAAGTAGACCTGGGCAGTATGTGGCAAGGGGATGTACATGAGCTTAAGAAGAAGCAGTTCTTAGTGGTAGTTCACTATTACTTGAGTTGGATAGAGTTTAATCAGTTAAAAACTAGTACCCCTACCGAAATCATAAACAAAATGAAGTCAATTTTGCTCATTGTGGCATCCCAGATCAGATTCCGTCTGCTAACACAAGCTATTACGTATCCAACGAATTCAAGTTCCACTAAGAGTTGCCACTAACTATGGAACAGCCCAAACTGTGCCTATGGCAAAGGAGAGGCTGCAAAACACCTTCTGTCAAGATCAGAGGATCCTTATATTGTTCAGTTTAATGATCATGTGATACCCCTTTTCTCTAAATTCTCCAGCACAACATCCTATGTTACAGAGATTTGAAACAATAGTGATGGAAGCACAAGGTAACAAGTTCCCCACTATAAAGGAAAATGCACTCAGACTGCATGACAACATACAGAGAAACACACAAAAACAGAACAGAACAGGAAGAAGAAAAAGGGAGATTTGCTGTATCTCATATTCGTATTCATAAGATAAGACCTTAGGACAATCGACAAAATTCACAGCCGTTAGGTTTACTTCAGTTCTGTTAGACTAGTCTCATTTTGGTTTGAGTGATCTGCCTTGTTTTGGGTAACAACAGGACCTGCTGTTTTCTTAATAATGGCGTAAAGTGTGTCAAACAGTGCTTGTAGTTAATCATCCTGAATCAGTGTTATTCTTAGCCATCAAGCCACAGCGATGAATGAACGGTATAATCAACAATAAACATAACAAAGAAACAACAGAAGAAAGTACTATGGCACCAATGAAAGGAATAAAGAACAGAAGAAAGTACTACAGCATCAACAAAAGGAATAAACATCAGAGGAAAGTACTACAGCATCAACAAAATTAATAAACATCAGACAAAAGTACTAAAGCACCAATGAAAGGAATAAAGAACAGACGAGAGTACTACAGCACCAACGAAAGAAAAAAAGAAAGCATTACAGCACTAATGAAATGAGTGAAGTACAAAACAGTACTACAACACCAACAAATGCAAGAACTGTTTGCCATTTTTCAATGACCATAAAGACACATATCATCAAATTGTGCCACTGTATTATTTAGAAAACTGCTTTCTGTACGTGTACCAATCATTACTGCATATTTCTAAACAATTCAATCATTGCAAAGTTAGCACAAGGTAAAGACTTGAGGGTAATAAAAGTAGCTACAAAGAGATTAAGATTGAACATTAGACTTAAAGATTGAAAGTCATACTGAAAAGGAAACAAGGTCAATTAAGGGAACAATTTAAGAGCCGAGATGTGTCAGGTAAGAGCAGAGATGTGTCAGGTAAAGGTCTGTTGCTAAACAGTATATTATGAAAATTTATAACTTACACTCATGTGTCATTGATACAAAGCCTTTATCAATAATAAGGTTTGATAAATGTAATATCATGCTTGGTACGCACCCACTATATGATGATAATAATGTCTGCCTTGTTCTTTTTAATAGGACGTAGGAAGGGGACATCTTTCAAATACATCCAGCATGGTTTTTACAAAGACAAGATATTAAATAAGCACATCACAATTTCAACACGACCCCATGCCCTAATTAAGGGAACAATTAAATGCTAGAACTATCAACATGTGATCCAGAAAATTGTCTCTTTTCTTAGCATATCTAAATATCTATGTGATGATGCATGCATACAGCCATAACTAGGTCAGTTTAGTTGTATGGATGGGATATAATAGAACAAAATAGGCAAATTACAACTTGACGAGAAGTGCTCCTACCATCTTGAATGACTTCTGCATCAAATTTCTTCTTCTCACTAGCATATTCTAATGTATATGACAAACCATTGCATCCTCTTTCTTTGACCCCGATCCTAAGTCCAATCTACAATGTAGGATGGGAGGAAGGAGTGCACTGTACACCTGCATGCAACAATTGTAGCTTGTAAGCACATATTACAATATTTATAGATGAATAAGAGCAATTGTCAAAATTTAAACTAAAGCTTTAAAATTCAAACTCATCATTAAGTAAGTGAGGATTCCAACATCAAGAAAAGTATAACAATGCACTAGAACATATTAAGGATACATCGTATGCCTCATTAAAAATTGCCATTACAAGGCATCTGATCTGTCCCTCACCCTTGAGAAACCTTACAGGGAGGCCTGTAACATCTGGTTTTATACACTCACTAAGGTCTCTTATGAAGAGAAATTGTAGAAATCCTGGCTTGGCACTCTCTCACCTTAGTCACTTATCACAATGAATTATGGCATTTCCATGCACAGAGAATTCCTTAACTTTTATGAATAGCTTTAACATTTTCGACCACAATTAAAACATGTAAATAGATGCTGGCAATGAACATTGTTGTGCCCAATATTTAGTTAATTAAAGAGAGATCTGCCCATTATTTCCATGCTTCTGTTTCACAAATCCTAGTGTATTTTCTGCTGAGCTAAACAGTAAACTGATTAAACCCATTCAATCCTAATCATTCACTCATGCCTTGGGAGTAAATCTATTGTTTCAGACCTGGTGTTATCCATGCAAACTGCTTGTTAATTTTAAAGTTCCTTTACATGTGTTGATTTCAATATCTGATAGCAACTTAATATGACTGTTATCAAATTTGCTAAAATTTGACCATTTTTGAAAGCCAACGGCTTTGACAAAGTTACATTCAACAAAGTTTAACTGTGTAATAGTAGCTTTGATGAGGGTTAAGGCTTGTTTTAAAGATTCCTTTAGCTTTCCACGACGATATAACACTCCAATATTCAAGTTACTCCGCCTAAAAATATTGTAGTATTGCTTAAATATTTTCTAATTAGTATCACTGAATTAACATTGCCAGTTCCTATTGTTGCCCATTCTTTATCTTAGTTACAATCACTTTTTGAAAACGTTGTTAGCAGTATTTCTCTAATTAAATAGAATATTTGTCAAACAAATAATATAATATACAAATATTTGTATATGGCTTCATCCTTTTTTGTCATGTTTATTGTTTATACCAATTACAAGTAGTGTCATATATAATAAGCATATTGAAGTTGTTCACCCCATGTCTTTAAAGAGATAAGGCCCATAAGTTAAGTCCAATAGCAGTATTCTGAACGAAATAAATGATATATTTTCATCAGATTAAAGAGGACTAAACTACATATTTTTACATGAAAATGTAAACTGTATTGCAAATTGTAACAATAAACAAAACACTAAAAATGATAACAACTGCGTCAACCATAACTGTTTTACTCTACATTAAGCTAGTGACAGAATATATTTGCACAACAACGACTGTTAAAATTCACCACACAGTTACCTTAATATAATTTAATTCAGCAAAACATCACTACAAGCAAATGTCTGCCTTTGGTATATTGAATCCCAAGATGTGAATCTTAGATTTAGCTTATATTTTCAAAATTGTTAAACTTTCTTACCACTTCATCTTTGCCGTGAAGCAATTCTTGTACCCTTCCAATTGCTGATTTTGTCTACAAGAAAAAAGGCAACATATGAATACTATGTGAATATTGCATTATGATAAAAATAAAATCCATGAAACTTGTCCAAAGTTACTATGGAACCCTAAGACAGACAAGCTTTGCAAATATACGTTAACATATTACAAACAGTGGACAAGGCTACTTAAATACATGCTCAGTTTAAAGATTCTACAACAACATTCGCTTAAATATCAAGGTCAAAATTCAAACACAGGATTTTCATGGTGACTCAGGGCGTAAAATTGCGCCTAATACAGGCGCCAATGCGACTAAATTTTTCACTTTGGTGACCAAATCCTGAAAGTTAGTCGCCAATTTGGCGACTAGAATTTCTAATCACACCTTACCTAGAGATCTAGAGATTGTTGAAGATTCATAAAGATAAATCTGCAGCAAAGTTCCTTATTAGCTCGTTTCCAAAACGCAGCATATGCACGATTTCGAACGTAAATCTATCATCACTAGATGCCATCTTGGATTTAGGTAACCTTTCACGTTGTATATGACCCATTCTGGTGTCCTCTTTGTAGCTCGAGCGAATGTTTAAGTTAGTGAGTTTGTTCCATGAGCTGGAGGCTGGGTAATTTTTGATGTTTTTATGACTCTGATCATGAGCAATTTAATATATCTAGTACAGTGCCAGGGTAAAAATTGTTTTTTTTTCGTGTGTGTGTGTCATAATGGCCACCAACTTTTTGGAATTGGCTACCACTTTAAAATATTTAGGAGCCAAGTGGCTACCGGAAAAAAAATTTAATCTTACGCCCTGTGACTTTAAAGCAGTATTTTAAGTTACCGTATAATTGTACATGAAATATATGAAAATTTTGGGCATTACACAAAATCATACTTAAAATCTTCTTTTGTCCCACACTCTTTAGAGTATAAATTGTCAGGAGACAAAAGTATAGGCTATATGGTAACCTTTTCATAAGAAACATAGATCAACCTAGCCAATTAAACAATAAAGAAAAAAGGATGACAAAGTGATCAAAACTAGGCAATCATAAACAATATAGAAAAACAACAACAACCCCCCCCCAAAAAAAACAAAGCATTATTGAAAGAGTCCTGGTGAAAAAAAAGAACTCTTTCTGTCCTGGTTTTCTTGTTTGAATGTAGACCAACTCTGATACATTTAGATTCTATTCCAAATAGGTTTCTTATATGGAGAGACATGAAACCTATTTACATGACAGAGCCACAGTATTTTTAGTCATTGGGAAACACCAAAAAAAATGAGAAACTTGACCTTGGACATAAGGAATCAACTGTTACCAGTCAGTCATTGCCTTTCCACCCATTACTGAGCATTCGCAGCTTCTACGGTAATAATTCTCCACTGAGGGTGATCTTGAGCTAAAGTTTGCAGGTGGTGTAGCCATGTTGCATTGTACACCTTCCAGCTAAGGCCAAATGGTTCCGTAGTCATTCTGAGCCCTCCTTTTGGTCTTTTCCACCCAGGGGCAGTTTCATAGTCTGGGATTGCTTTCAGGGCCCATTTTGGATAGCAATCTTCTGCCATTCGCAAAACATGGCCAAGGAATACCCATCTCCTCCTCCTGACCAAATATGAGATGGTCTCATCTACTTTACATC
>JANTCA010001145.1:0-12202 GCA_024741275.1 Chironex yamaguchii
GACTATTTGCAATTAAGCAAGACCATTTTTATTTTTACTCTAGAGGGTACATGCAGGAATGTTTATTTCACAACAATGACCTTCATGTCATCTATGGCTTGCCGTTTTCCACCTTAAGTCATGTTGATACGGACTATCATCCAACACTATGCAAAGTGCCAGTGTATCAGTACAGATTAATTTCTTTCCGAGGATTAAACTTTTTTGTCTGATTTGCTAATGTAGTATCATTAAATGTCTTTATATTTTGTATTTGAGATGTACTTAGTGAACCGGGAATGCTGTTGAATATTTGTTTGAGTTGGAATAATTTGTAGTGTTAAACATTTCTTTGTTGCGTAGAATTTTGGTAATTTGCTGTTTCTTCTTCAAACGGAGCCACAGTATCTTTCGAAGCTGACAAGGGTCGTAACACCTGGTGAAATTGATGGTAAGAGTTTACAGCTGAATGTAATATTAGTAACACAAGGACAAACTCTAAGAACGAACTGTTGTTTGTAGAGGCCTTCCAGAAAAAGATGCAAAATGAAATTTTTCTCTTTAAAATAAATTGTTCATACGGCCTGGGGGTTAATGTTTTCTCCTGGTGAGACATACATTTCTTGACAACTAGCAGTATTTGAAAATACTACGATATAACAGCTGGTAACTTGTCGTTTTCCAATGATATATTGTTACTTTTGGGTGAATACTGTTTAGCGAGCACTTATATTACTTGTAAATGAATCTGCCAAAGGTGTTGTTTAAAAATTGCCCATCCAACGTGCAGTGAATTTGTTTTGAAGCTCAACCGTTGTCTTTTCAACGATGGATTCTTTATCTAAACTTGCAATGCGCAGTACATTTGGTGTTTATTATGCACAATTATTTGTTATCCATTGAGAAGGACAGATAACTTAGACATACGATGGAACTGAATCTGTCAGAAAAATAAACAGTTGATATTGTCATACCCTGGATACCTTGACTTACTGTCATACTGTTCTCTCCAGTGTTTGATTCTTGTGCATATTTTTGTTTAACACAGTCTGTCCTTGTATCTTTTTTGTCCCCTAATAATAACCTTGTTTTTTGTCCTTCCTCTTTAAGCTGACGGATTCTATTTCTTTTTTTCTTTTTTCTTTCTGTTTGGTTCCAGTTCCCTTTGCGCATGTACATTACGTACGTACTCACTGGCACTCGTTCTTTCACATGACTAAGGCTTTTTCGTGAAAAGTTAGAGGATAGATCATTCTCTTTCGTTTGTTATACACTAGCCACCTAGGTTTGCAATATTGTTAACGTTTAGTATGGTCGCGATATATATGCCATGTGGAAAACGTAATCTGCTAATTGATATAACTACAAGGCTAATAATTCTTAAAACAAGAGCCATGACCTTATGCTTAACTATGGTTTATTTCCTTACATTTCGTCAACAACTTCTGACATCTTAAGAGAAATGAACATGGTATGTGAATGTAACATAAATACTTTAAAAGAACAATACAATGCGTTTTGAATCGTGATTCCAAGGACTTGAAATGTCACTTGAGCAAACCTTTTGATCAAGATAGCACGTAAGTTTTGTTTCATGACACGATCAACTATACTTAGAAAACTGGTGTTTTCTGTTGTCGTGTGCGGTAAAAGGTTCATGGTAAAATGTTTGAACATTTAGATGATGTTGCTATGGGCGCACCTCCTGGTACTACCATGGCTAATATTTTCTTTGTGCCAAAGAAGAAGTGGCTCATTGACTGCCCTTGTAGTTTTAAACCTATCTATTATAGACAGTATATTGATGATTGTTTTGTTATTTTCCGTTCCAAAAACCTTTTCTTTATCGTTCACGGGTCAACATAGTTTTCGTATCTGTAGTCAACTCAGAAGACTTTTAGACAATAGCTTTCAACAAGTCACTGTTTGTTTTGTTTTACGACCAGTTTGTCGTATTAAGAATTTTTCGCGTTAAGGACAAAATCCATAAATGTATGAGATCGCATGTGGTCTATCGATTTGCGTGTAAGAGCTTCAACGCTTCTTATATAAGCCAAACTAAGCGCCACATGCATGTGCGAGCCTCGGAACGTTTCGGAATTTCTGCTTTTACTGGAAAAAAGCTGTATAACCCCTCTTTCTCCCGTGTATTGGAACATCTGAGTTTTTCACATCATAATGATTCCATCAACGATTTTAGTCTGTTATCATAATCTCCTTTTGCTTTCCGATTTGTTTATGAAAAGTTCTTGGTGGCCAAACACAAACCATCACTCAATGGTAATCAGTCTAAAGAATTATGGATTAAGAAAATCCGAAACATGTCTTATGAATTTAAAACAGTGGTCATTGCTTTTAGACTGATTGCTAGTTTTGTCGTGTCACGTATCAATGGTAATCAAAGCACCTTTGTTTCTTTTCTAATAGTCCACATTATTTGTAATTCCCCTTTTGGGGCCTCTACTTTTACCGCCCTGTTAATGACGTGTTAATTACTCTTGGACCTTGCTTAGCTTGTAGCCCTACGTATTGTTTTCCTAAACTGTTTATAATGTTACGTTCACATACCATGTTAACTCAGAAGACGTCAAAAGTTTATGACGAGACATAAGAAAATAAACCATAGTCAAGCATAAATTCATGGCTCCTGCTTTAAGAATTATTAGCCTGGAATTATATTTATTAGCAGATTATGTTAACATTTGCAAACAGCTAACCAGACAAGCACGGGTTCATTTAGCAGTTCATCGCCAACTTTTCAGTGCCCTTCTCAAAGTTTTACCTGGAGGTCATGTAGACCGGACTCTTCCGTCTTGACCAACCAGAGACCGCTCTGGATTCAAAGTAACTTTTGAATATCTGGTGGACGGCAGCCGTATTGCTTGCTCAAGGTAATTTATCATCAGTGAGTCCATGGTGGTGGTCTCTAGCGTTGTGACGAACGACAGAGCACTTAAGGTCGGTTGTGATATGGTGGTTGTTCTGGCAAAATGTGATGCTACGAGTGTATCACGATGGCAGCGTTTGTCGCCCAGTTGTTCACGGAGGCGCTTCGTCACATTTAGTGCATTTGATGATCTACAGTAAGTTCGTCGTGTTACATTGATAGTGGTGGTGAATGTAAACAGTGTCCTTGGGTCCTGTGATGGATGGCAGTACAAACTTCGCAATTACGAATTTGTTTTATTTCATAGTTATATACTATAATTTTGTTGATTTAGTTTATCAGCACCTTCTTACTTCGACATTCGTATTTCTGGTCCAACAACTGCGAAGTTTGTGAAATGATTACGCGCAGTTTGGGAGGCACCCCAAATGATCGAAGTACTACTACACAGACTGCTACGATAGATGCTGTCAAAGGCAGCAGTAAAGTTCAGATCGCTACAAATTTCGATCGCCTGTATTTGTGTCACTTTTCCAGGACCTGCCGGAGGATGAGAATATGATCAATACACGCACTTCCTAGCCTAAAACCTGACTTTCAATATATACTTAATGGAGATGGTTAGCAGAGAGATGCTACACTTTTTAAATTGATGGGAAAGCTATTTTGCCCTTAGTTATTTTTTATTTTCTTTATGTGTAAGCTTAACTAAAATGTTTTGAAAATACTTCCGTAATCTTTTGAGCTATGTATTATACTGATAGTTTTTCTTTTATATTGTTGTTGCTTTACGCTTTAACGTCAAAAAGTTTTCTTTGCTTAAGTTAGCTTTTAATGGTCAATGCTTGGAACTTTTCCTGTCATTTTTTGATACGTTTGATAGTACATGTTAGAAAGGACAACTTGCAGAGGTCTTGCGTGCATCAAAGTTATTTAGCATTATTCTGGGGAAATAAATTGATTTATTTTTGACTATCTGAATTTTGTAGAGCTTCTAAAGACTGTAATGTTTAGTTTATACGGCAATCAGTATGAGGCTAGGGAAGAGCACCTGTTACTCAAGATGTTTGAGGTTAGTTTATCGGTTCATTTCGCCTTTTTTCTAGATTTTGTATTTTGAAAAACAAGGATAAACAAGGATATTTGACTTAAATCGTTTGATACTTTTTGTTTATAATCAGTAGGCTATATGTCAAGTAGATGCACAATTTGCTTATATAGCTATGTTAAGGCTCCAAAGTATGTATATGAATCAATACTTTGATCTTGTTTGTCATTTTCGATTTTAGCATAGGCTTTTGGAGTTGCGAATTTGAATGCTATCTGCTCCCTGTAAAGCACCTGTCGTGATTATCCTTCACTTAGTAGTAATGTGTATATATGCATTAATATGTTTGCTAAGAGAGCAAAAGTAGTTAACATTGACTAAAGCGAAGGCTGGAACACAAATAAAATATAAGTGAAGTTCCCTTACCGACTTTTGGTTTTGACTCGCGATATAAAGGACTCGGAATTTCTTTCACCAAACCTTTATGTCAAGATGACAGTCATTTTTTAGTGCTGGCTTTAGAGTCTGAAGATTGCAAGTTTCAACCCGGTGGTCTCCCTCTAAATGCAACTATTGTGGTAATATTCTACTTGTTAATGATCTTAGTTAAATACATTGAAATGTCGTTTGAGAAAGGAAAAATATTTAGTGGTCACGCAGGCGTAGCTTGAGACACAAATGAAATTAAAGTAGTGAGCTTCTCGTCATCCTTCACTGCGTTTTTGACTGGTGATGGCAAAGGCTTGAAATATCTTTCACCTAACATCAATGTCGAGATAACATATAGGTTTGAGTGTTGGCTTGAGTCTTGGAGTTTGGGGGTTGCCACTTGGAATTCGGACGGTGCCCTCCCAATGTCGATATTAGGGTGGTACCGTAAGCCTTCGAATTGCCCCTTCGAAAATACCCCTTCGAATACGCCCCACCCTAGAACTACATATTGTTAATTAACCCCCTCCTGCGAATATGTTCCCACTGCTAACATGTTGATTTTTGCCATTTTTTCGTGGCAACTGACTGAAAAACACATATTGCATGCCCTCGTCCCGATGGTCCTTGTGACATACTAGTTCATTTCCTACCTTAAGACACAACTTTTCCTTATTATATATAATGCCCTTGTATTGGATCCGTAATTTCTACGTTGTGATTCATATCGAAACATACTGGTTCTCCTCTGGCCATTTTGTAATCAGTAAAAGAAATTATTTTACCAAATCAGTCGTAGAGATTATAAACTAACTTCTATATTTAGATTGTAAAAGAAAGAAATATTGAAAATTTTTAACTGGCATGTTTCAAAAAATTTGATAAACACCCCTCCAATAAGCCCCCCTCCAAATGTTTTAAGGATAAATAAGCCCCATGGGATTTACAGTACTCCATTAAGAATTGTAATGTTTCAAGCGCATCAGTTTGTTTGCTGAGACCGCAAAACTATTAAGTGCTGACACAGGCACATCCCGAAATACAAGTCGAATCAAATCAGTAAATTTCTCCGTATCCAACCTTAAGCCAGGCGCACACTAGAGAATTTTGCTAAGCAAAATGCAACGAATGACACTTTGCCTAGGAAACTGCTCCCGTGTGCAGCGGCCAGTTTGTGAGAAGAAGCAGACGGTGAGAATATTAAACATGTTTGATCATTTTGTTCACTTGTGGCACTTTGCGTTTATTTTCTCCTGATGATGGGAGAAGTGCCTCTCGAAACGTAGCTCATAAAAAGCATACGACTCATGTCATGATAAAGCTCCTATCTACATGTTCATTTTTGTTTTTTTCCTAATAACCAAAACCATGTGTGCATGTGTTACATGTGGGCTCCAATATTTGTACGTAAGTGGTATCCTTAATCTGTAACTTTGTGGCAATTTGCTGTTATTTTAGCTGACACTCCATATGGAATTTCTGGAAACTGAGGAATTTAACAGCTTAATGAGAGCCAATACTGCAATCTCAAGAATGATGACAACCTATACAAGGTACCTATGCAAAGTTTTTGTCAAACCAATCGAAATATATTTTGGTAAGTTTTCGTATTTTGTGTTTTGGGGGGAATCTAGAAATTTAAGGAAAGATTTTTTGAAACTTTGAACATGTCATTGTCTTACACAATTTGAAGCAGTGCACAAGCACAACTACATTAAACTACAACTAATTGCATCTAACTACATTTCGAGTAAAGGATCTTGTTGAATGTGTCTTGCATTGAGAAAGGTGTCGAGTAGTGTATGTTTACTGTGGATTTGGTATTCCTTGTTATATTAAATCATTTTGAATTGTTACAAAGGGCACGTCAGTTATAATATTACTTCGTTTCTTTTGTGTAATGTAATTAGGAGAGGACCTGGACAGGAATATTTGAAAAGTACAATAGGACCTCTCATAGAAGATTTGGCTGCGTCAGATGTCTCCCTGGAGCTCAGCCCCACGCAGGTAACACAAGTTGTGATTTACAGCGCGTAAAGTGACACATATTGTTTTTATTCGTATCACAGATTAGGAATTGCAATTCGCCATTGTCTTTTCTTGTACTGTTTCCAGCAAATAATTATTTGCTGCTAAGGACTACTCAATTTGAGTTGCAGTTGAGTGTTTAGGCCATAGAACAAGACATTTCAAAGGAGGGCTCTTCCGCATAGGAGCTCGCAAATGTTAGGAACTATAGACGTTTGCGATTGATCAACTTGGTCTAAAGATAGTACACTTTTCGTAATAAATCTTGAAGCTTTTGTAATCTGTGTAAGGTGACACAAAGCTTGCATCAACTCATCTTTTTGTCAACACTTATATTGCTGAATAAAACGAATTAACTAAAAGCAAGGCTCTGAAGGACAATTGTAATCCTGGGTGTCAGAGTTTTATGTTCGATCAAATAGTAGTAGGTCTTGTCACATTATAAGCTGCTTCATAATCAGCCATTTTTTAGAAGGGAGAATATTATATGCCATGAGCAAAAGTGACACCATTTTTATCTGTGTAAAGTGATCGATTGGATGGAGTACTACATTACTTTTCAGTTACTTATAAATTATTTATAAGTTTACTATGCCGTGAATAATGCTTTGTATCTTCAACAATCACTCTCGTTTTAGATATATTCAGAGATTTATGATACACCAGACGATTGCAGTGTTGCATTGGAATTGGTATGTGGAGAGGAGATTTTGAACCGCTATTTAAAATAATAGAGAACGGAAAGTTGCCCCGTGAATTGTGGTGATGTGTTTTAAAGTTTGCCAGAAGATGATTTCAGAATCTTCGTATCAATATGTTAGTTACATCAATGACACCAGTAAGGCTCTCTGCACTTTGATATTGCGTTAGCAAATGTTGCTACTATTGGACCCAGTTATGACAGCAGAAATAGTTTTCCTAGCTTCTTATTGTCTCATGAATTAGAAACTGGAGTTATTTTAGAATATTTTCACTCGTTTGTAAATCTTAAAATACATTGCCAGAATAATGCACATGGGAACTAATAAGAAACTAGGATACGTGTTCTTTGAGCATGTGGTCCTTATGTTAAAGAAAGATGCAGTGCATCCTTATTTGCCCGAACGGGTTCAACTGAAAGGTGAGAAGACTTGTACGGACAAGGCAAAAATTCGGATAAAAATCAACAAAAACATGTCAGACAAACCGTAAAAATGTCTTTAATATCTTCAAGAATTTCAGTAAAGCATCACTTCAGGCTGTTTAAATGTCCAGTTACATGGATATTTAAAGAGCTAACCCAAGCGTTTGGTTGAACGAAATTTTGTGCAAATAAACATGTCACTTCTTAACGTTTGACGATGCGTGGTTCAAATAAGTGGGGTTCAGATAAACACAGATGCACTGTAGTGCCAGTAGTGTGGTTCCCGCTTCGTCATTATCCGTAAGGACGTTGATATGTGTTCCTGTTGCGTTTGAAGCTGTGATAGATTTGGATTGCAATAAGGTTACTCTTGGTGTCCACGGTGCTTCTGTTTAATATTCACTTGCAAAATAAGGGAAAAACTCATAACTTTAAAGATACTAGAAATTGTCTTACACTTGTTTAAGACCTATCATTGCTACTTTACCAAAACATAATGTGAACAAAATCCTTATTTACAACTTCACCCAATCATTAAACTAATTTGTCACAGTTTCGTCGGATTATGACTGCATGTTAATTGTTGTATCTATTCTGTAGGCCCAACAAGACCCTAAAGTGATTGAAGTTTCAACATCTCGTATCCTTTTTTAATCATGAAGTGTATTGTGTGTTATCATCCGACGTACAAATATTCGTGGCTTTCTCAGACGTTCACGTCCCCCGTCGTTATATGTAAAAAGACAAGAAAAATAGAAATGGGTAGCATAGCACTCTTGTAGTAAGCAGCCTTTCTAGAACTCTGTCTCCATAAAGATATATTAAGGAGTAAAAAGCTTGGCATGTTCCTCAGCCTGGCACTCCCTCCTATCCTGCTTGTTTAATTAGTTTTATTTATTTATCAGTGCCTTCTTGACGGGGCATTAAATGCATGTACTGTTCTGTTGACTTGCCTCTGATGCCTCTACCACCTAGGATGCCCAATTTTCTTTTATTTTTGTTCTTATTGTTAATCTGAGTGAGGATACTAGAATGATTGCTACTTTATGACTTATCGTTAGGAGCTCGAACTCTCAGAAAGGTTGCTTTATCACCAGATGAATACTGTGGGTATTATCTATGGTGTTGTGTCGCAGATGGGTATCTCTACATTGGCGACTGGTGGGCATTTTAGTACCCGCTTTCACATGGAATGGTTGGAGAGTTTGGGCATATTTGCTTATGAGAATCTTCATTTTTTGTAAGGAATGTCTTGGAGTTTTTCGTCTATTTTTGAATCTTTGTTTTGAGTTCAATTAGTTGATTGAATTTTTTGTTATTGTGTTATCAATGTTTTAAGATGGGGCCCTAATGTAGGGACCGTGGAGCGAAGTTAACTTTTCTGGGGCAAGGAGGTCCTGAGTAGTAGGAAAACTTTAGTTCTCATGGCCTTAGGAACTCGAAAGTGCACGTTTGTGGGAATAGAAAATTTTTATTACGAAAAAGCAACAGTAAATCAAGACAGAATTATAGCAAATATACAAAAACGAAATGAGTGAGTCCGGTGTTGTGCAACACTGGTTAGTAAAAGTTAGTTGGGATGACCATAGGGAGCCTTTAACACAGTCTGACGAAACAGCACACAATGTAAAAGAGCTTTAAATTCATACCTGGTGCTGCAAGAGGTATTTAGTTTAACAGTATCTAGCATACGAAGTAACAGTAAGTCCATGGGGAGCAATTGTGTCAGACTTTAGGTGCTGGTGGTGAAGCTCATGGGCTTACTTTTTTTGACTTATGTTTTCGATAAGGAATGGTCTGCTGGTCTGCTCAGATAACTTCTACAATATGGTTTCACTGGTCCTTTTTAAATTATTGTCGTCTCCTTTCTCTGAGACTTCAAAGTCCCAGTTATTCTTGATGACCAGTCTTTTAATAACAAACAGCTATTTGCTGGTTGTCTCCAAAGTTTGGTCGTAGGTCCTGTCTTATTTCATTTTTGCGTTAATAATCGTCCTGAGCTGGTAATTGACATATTTAAGGTTTTTTCGTATGCTTATGATTTGAAACTCTATTCCTGCCTAGAAGGGCCCTGATAAGATCAGTTTAGCAGCTGACTTGCAGAATGGCCTTTATTTTGTTTTCCGTTTGGGAGAAAGTGGCTAGCTACCTTCAGTGTAGTCAAAATTAAACTTACTAAAAAGTCTTCCTGCCATTTTAACGGATATAAGTGATGTACCTTTCGGCCGTTCTTTTTGGTTTTTTTTGGTATTGACTACACCATTGACCTCTCCCGGAAAAGCTTCTTTGAGTGGATAACGATATCTGTGAAATTAAATATTAATTCTGTTCTCCGTGCACGTAACTTTAGTACGCCTGAGACTCCTTTATATAAGTCCAGCAATAGATCCTGTATCGAATATCGTTGCTACGTCTGGACAGAAGCGTTCGTTCAGGATCCTGATCCTGATCCCGATCCTGATCCCGATCCTGATCCCGGCCGGGATTGCCCGATCCCGGTTAGTTGGTGCTGGGATTCCAAAACAGCCAAAGCGATGTTTGACAACATTCCTAAGTACCTCTAATTCAAAGTACAGTACACACAATGTTTAGCGTTACATTTTAAGATCAAAGGTACCTTTAAATTAGAAATATTTGTTATTGAGGCAGATATCATTAAACGAATCTCTTTTAAAATGTTTCCAGTAGCTTCTTCGGTCTTTCTATGAAAAATTTCGATCCAACTTTACGACGTTTACAGCGCGAAGGCAAAATGAGGCCACTACACCTGACATTTTCGTCTCTAGCTGTTTCATTACAAAAAAATATTATTCGGGTTTTTTATAGTTTTTAGATTAGTTTGTGGATGTCGCTTCAATAAAATGATCAACAGCAGAAGATCCCCTTTTTTACCGTTCGTAAATGCTATTTCAAAGTTTTATCGCGAGCCCAATGGCCCAAATCAGTGATCCTTTCTTGAAGAATTCTATATGAATTTTTGATTTGAAGTATGTGAATTTTGGATAATCGGAGCAGCTAGATCGTCCTTTCATCTAAGTGTGTTGGAGTCTGTCTACATTAAAACAATAAAACCAGTACTCTGTAGGCAGAAAGAGTTCGTTTTTTCCCTTGGACTCTTTCAATAATGTTTTGTTTCTTTATTTTCTCTTTCTTTGTTCCCTTTCTTTGTTCCCTTTCTTGTCTAGGACTGGCTAGTTCTGATACATGTTTCGTATAATTAGGATGCCATATACAAAAAAGCTTTGAATTATTATTTTAGCGCAATGTCGCAAATTTTTAAGCCGATATAAAATATATTCACTCAGTTTTGGTCTGTGGTCGCATAATCTTGCTGAAAATTGTTATCTTCAAGCAGTTATTCACAACTGTATCACTCTGACACACCCGAATGAGCAGAAAGCATTGATACGGAATGTGATGCCGATGCATAAAATGAGGAACGGACAGTAGAAGATATTGAAAATGAGCATGACTGAGCTACATTCTAATGTCCTGAGGTACTACTGCTTTTATTATGCGTTCCTCTCTGGAGGTTCCGCGGCGGATAGCTTTTGGGCCCACTCCCATGAGAGTCTTCTCCACCTTTCTCTACTTTGTGCCAGCTTTCCGCACTGTTGGCATGATTCACTACTCTATTCACTTATGTTGTCCAACCAGCTCTTTTTTGGTGCACCTCTTGATCTTGTGCCTTCCAATCCTCCCTCCTTCACAGTCAATGTCAGTTCTCCAGCACTTCCGCGGTCCGAAATATTGTAACTGCAGATGTGCAACTCTAATTATCAGTTCTCGCTTGAGGCCCAGCTCTTGTAGCACAGAGGTATCCGTACGATGCTTCCTCCAAAGGACACCAAGCATTTTCCTCCAGCACCACATTTCAAAGGAACATATTCTGTTTGCATCGCTATTCTTGATGGTCCAACTTTCCGCGCCATACAAACTGCCTTCATCAGACGTATCTTCCAAGTGCATATTGATGTTCCTTGACTTCCAGATGGAGTTCAACTTCGCAACTTTGTCCTTGGCCATCCCGATCCTCTTCTTGATTTCCATTGTACAGTCCCGGTTTGATGATTTGACTGAGCCCTAGAATTTGAACTGTTGGACTTGTTCCACTTCCTCTCTATCCATTGTCAGCACAACTTTTGTCTCATTTCTGCTGATTACCATCATCTTTGTTTTCTTGACATTAATAGTCATGTTAAAGGCTTTGCTGTTCTGAGTAAGGTTAGCAAACAGTTCTTTAATACGAGCCGCTTTAGTTGCCATTAGAGTAGTGTCATCTGTATAACGGATGTCTGTCCAACTACTAGTCCATGTTCAGTACTCTCCAGGGTTCTCCTCATGATGTCCTCGGCATACAGGTTGAACTCTGTTGGTGAGATGTTACAGCCCTGTCGCGTGCCTTTCCCTATTTTAAACCAACTGCTAAGCTCCCCATCCCATCTTACTGCAGCCAGCTGTTGATAATAGAGTGTCTGGATCAAGGCCACTAAATGCGCTGGGATACCCATCTCCAGGAGAGTTGACTGACCACTATGACTGACAGTGTTGAAGGCCTTCGGGTAATCGATGAACAGAAGGTACAGTTCTCCTCCGTTCAGGCCATAACCCCTTTCAATGAGAGTCTGCAGAACCACTAGCATGTCTCTTGTGCCTCGGCCTGGTCGAAACCCTGCCTGCTCATCTGGCAGTTCTCTCTCAGAGTATT
>JANTCA010001147.1:0-12201 GCA_024741275.1 Chironex yamaguchii
ATTTATCATGCATTTTATCCTATCTCTGGGCCCATAACCTGTAAAAGTTATGCAGAGAAATAAATCGTGAGTAGTTTTAAAAGCATGAAATATAAGATAAACATAACACAACAGCGACGAACTCAGTGAAGCGTAACTAACTTAATGACAGCATGATAGGTTAAACAATAGATTAAAATACGCCAGTCAAATATGCGTCCTTCAACATTTTTTCGCTTCAGTAGATTAGTAAACAATTGATATGCTGAATATAGAATGAAACTTTTCCTTGCATCTCCAAGATATCAAACTCAGTACCCCTTAATTCACTATAGTGTTGTATTTGTGAAGACTTGCCGGTCGATCAGTTGGAACTTGTACTTACTTTTATT
This sequence comes from Chironex yamaguchii, assembly GCA_024741275.1. NCBI lineage: Eukaryota > Metazoa > Cnidaria > Cubozoa > Chirodropida > Chirodropidae > Chironex > Chironex yamaguchii. The sequence goes on from JANTCA010001147.1 coordinate 372, forward strand.
TACAGCTATAACTCGTAACCTGCAAAAGCTACAACCTTGTAATTTCCACATAATATAGCTAGATAACATAGCTAACGATTCATTTGATAGCTTTATACGGAGACAAGCTGGTATTTGAAACGAAACTGAAAACACAGCAACATTTTCAAATTGTTGTAAAAACAGGTTACCAACATTTTGCAGCGCATTATTGATAAGTTTGGCAGAGATAATCTTTAACCTATAGGATAAACGCAGCTAGCAAAGACGAATTGCGGACATTTGATATAATACTGATCATGTAGGTTTGACAATTTTGCATATATGTCTGCAGAAACGTAGTAGAAAAAAAGGGTTTCCAGTTCTAAACTTACCATTAAAATAGGCTGCAAAACGATGTGTCACTTTTCTCCCTACTTGCAATGTTCGAGGAGATATTAATTAACTTATAGGATAGACACAGCTTGGGACAAACGAATTGTTGACATTTTGCAAAGTACTGATTATATACGACTCACAACTTTCTATATATCTCTGCACAGAGACAATGTAGGAGAAAAGCTATTACAATGCCAAACCAGGTGGTAAATCGGCCACCCAATGATGTATACTATGTTTTGTAAATTTACTGAATTAAGAGAGATGTTACTTGATAGAAAATACAATTAACGCGGTGGTCTAAAGATATGGAAGAGATTATTTTCAATTTATGCATGCATAAAGACATGTTATTAAAGACATTATGAGAACAAAGCCTTCCTTATTGTAGTGTACTTGATCTTGCTGACCACATTGTTTGACGCTGTGAGTCCTCTTTATGTAGGGAGATATTGAACATCGTGCTTCATTACCTATGGGAGGCTTCAATCGATCAATGGTAGAAGTAGGTTGTAAATCAGACATAAAACGATGTAAACGATTGACATAACTGCTGGGATCCAGATCAGTAAGTGAGGTAGAAGAAGTAATAAATTCATTTAAAAAGCGTAGAGAAGTACCAAAAACGAGTTCAGCAGGACTGCAACCAAGACCCTGTTAATGTGAGGAACAGATCCCTAATAGGGTCAATGGGAGCAGTTTTGTCCAATAACGAGTGTCGGAGTGGGCTTTAAGTGAAGCCTTCAAGTGTCGATGAAAATGTTCAACTATACCATTAGGCATAGGATGATAGGCAGTTGTGTGAATGCGATTAGAGGTTTGTGAGTGCATGGAACAGGCCAGACTCGAATTGGGAACCGCGATCAGTTGTAATGGTGGAAGGAACACCAAAAATGGCGATCGAACGTGCCATAAAAGCATGAGCAACAGTTTCAGCAGTAATGTCCTTGATGGGAATGGCCTCGGGCCATCGAGTAAAACCAGAAAAAAAGAAAAGAGAAAATAAAATAAAAGACAGAATAAATTATCATTTGCAGTCTATTTATGATGACCAAAAGACAATGATATAACAGAACTAGGAAGATTATACTTCCTTATAAGGGCATCAAAATCAAAATCAGAATGCAGGTCATAAATTATGTCTGAGTACCGACATCCTTCATTTCCTGCTCTCTACACAATCTTCTCTTCAAATAAGCATTCTCTTCTTTCACTTTATCAACTTCTTCACTTAACTCTTTCATTCCCTCTTCACTCTTTTCCTTATATTCGTTGAACAATGACAGTCTGGTTTCCTTCCACTTCCTTCCTAAAAGCGTTCAAAGTTCTACCCTTCTCTATTAAACGTCTTTGATATTTAATGCTACTATACTTCCTTAAAGAAAACTCATGTACAATGTTAAAACAAGATTTGTTAGTTTGTAAATAATCATCTAAAACTCGTAACAAACCAGGAAAAATAAAAAGCGTACGTTGCTGCACTTCTACATTGTCTACTTGATTATCAACCTTTGTATTAAATGTAAGGTCCAACTTATAGTTACTGTTATCAAATGTAAATCTAGACATATTGTAGTAAAGTCCTTTACAATGCTTTCTAAAATAACCACACTGAAAAGGGAGGCCTGCGTGGTACTCCCCTAAAAGAGTCTCAAATGAAAACTTAAAATCTTTACAAAATAAACGTTCATAACGTCTCTTCTTAGGATAGTCCTTTTCGCTATCAAGAGTAATAAAAATGTTAATGCACCCTTTTTCCACTAAATAATTATGTAGAATGCTTGCGGGGAGGACAATATGGAATTCGTAGTCTCTTTGAAGAAATACACGGACTCTACCATCTTCTTTAGAGTACACAATGCTCTTCGCTTTTTCGGCTTGCTGGTCAAAATGTATGTCATCCCTCTTATCTTGTTTCGACGGCTTATGGTACGAGGTGAAATATCCAAAGTCGCGGGTAACTTTGTCAGATTCCTGTACATCAACAAAAAGGTCGTCCGAAGATCCCCCGTATGTGGATCCATCTGACAAGTTACCCGCTGGCTGTTAATGATGATTTGCATTGCTGATTGGGGATCCTCCCCGTCTCTCCTCCACTCCAGATCGTCGTCGGCACTTTTGGGCATTAATGCGAGCTTTACTTTCAGGTCGTGCGTCCATTGGTATGGGCTTGTCTCCTGGTTGTTATGTTCCAAACAACCCACAGCTTTATATGCGACGTTCAGGAAAGGATACTTGAGATCCCTTATTCGTTGGTCGATATCGTCCATACACTGGGCAGACTTTATTATATCTTCTTTAGAAGTCTGCAGTTGGTACTTCAACAAAGAGAGGCGATAATCGATGTCGACGTAAATGAATTTCTTAACTTGTTTCCGTATGGACTTCTTCAGAAATATTCCAAATAGGCAGTCGTACAATCGAACTGTTGTAAGGTCTATCCCGGAATCGATTTCCTCAGATTCTTCTGCAAGAAATTCCAACTCGTCGTCCACAACGTGAATCAGGCTCGTGTCATGTGTTTTGTCCTCTATGGCGAAACGTGCAGCGAATTCTTTATCAAAAAACGCCGTTCTCCTTGCTTTAACTTTTAATTTGTCGGTCTTCACTACCAAGTTATTCTCAACGTGACCAAACAAATTTGGCAGAGGCTGATCAGGCTTTTGATTTTCAGCGTTTTCGTGGAATTCTTCTCCTTCTAACTCTGGCTCGGCTCTGTACATATTATCCATTATTCCTTCAACTGCGAAGTGCGAAATAGCAACTGCGAAGTGTGTGCAAAAAGCCTTAAAACAGACCTTCTTATACTATTTCTGGACGCCTCAAATTTTCGCACTTCACAGTTCATTTCGCAGTTCAATGTCTAGTCTAATATAAACATTGCCTTATTTGGTACGTTGCTACTTAGTTCCACCCACGCACAAAATTCTTTTGACCAGCTTCATCTTGGTCGAATTCCAAATTCCCAGGCAGAAATTGAGTTTGTATTGTTTGGTGTGATATGCGATATTTTATTTGAATGGGGAATGACATATCACCTGACAAAGTGAATTTAGGGTCATTGGACTTTATATTAGTGACAATAGCGAAAGCAAAATAAAGAGTAGTTCTCCCAATGGGTAATTTATATCCGTGGGCTCCTGATCTCATATTTATTTGGAAGTTGAGGTCGTCATGACGATGCATATTCTTCTGGTTATCAGACAATGTGCTGTAACTCATCCAACTCTTTTGTCTGGTAGCCAACGTTTGACAAAAGTTTGTATAATCCACTGACACAGGAATATTAGCCCATGGCTCAGATGACGTATTTAGGTCTGCGGTTTGTACTTTGAGATTACCAGGATTTCTGTCCATGACACCCAAATGCATGAAACCGAAATGTGATGCTCCATTATATAAACTTGATATCCATAGATAGTTTGGAAAACTTCCAGTTACGGATAATATTTCCACTACTGGAAACTTTGTTATATTTCCCATGGCTAATATCTCGGAAATACTTGACCCCATTGGATTTGGTACCATTTCCAACTTGAATACAGTCTTAACAACATCTCTTGTTTTTTCAGCAGGAGAAACTCCGAAAACTACCGATGACAGAAGATAGTGATTGCTATTCGGGTACTCCTTCTTAGTGGTAGACTTTTTCCTTCGCACTACTTTCTCCTTAGTTTTCGGCATATTTAATCTATAATGTCGTACCTTGGTATGCGGTAGGGCTTTGTTACCCTTTAATTTATGCAGCAAAATACGATCTAATGTATCAGGATCTTCCCTTTGTAACTTATATAATCCTCTTTCGTTCTCGTTTAATATGCAAATTGGATGGTGGGAGGGGGCCAACGAGGTCGATTTGGACATGGTCGAAACGGGCGTCAGGGCAAGCAAAGGTACCAGGTGCACTTTAGGACGTTGACAGGAGAGACAAGTTCTGGCCCAATTTCGTACATTCTTATTGATCTTGGGCCAGACATAGCGTGTGGTGATCATTTGTTGGGTAGCACGGATTCCACGATGGGAGAGAGAATGAAAGCAGTCGAAAATGCGTCGGCAAAATGATGCAGGAACCTATGGGTGAGGATGTCCGGTAGAAACATCACAAAGGATTGTGCTAGGTGAGCTAGGCAAAGGTACCTCGTGGAATTTAAGGGAAGTTGCCTGAAGAATGTGGTGGAGTTCATCATCGGCTTGCTGAGCTGATGCAAGAGCTTGAAAATCGACTGACGAGCTGGGTTGCAAACTTTACAAGTGAACACGAGAAAGAGCATCTGCAACGGAGTTATCTTACCAGTTACGTGACGGATGTGGTAAATTGAGATATATAATTAAGATGACGTATCTCTCGTGGATAGCGGCTGGATGAGGATGAGAGCGCATAAGTAATAGGGCTTGTGATCTGTGAGGATATAGAACGGGTAACCTTCTAAGATGTGGCGAAATTGACGCACGGCCAGATACATGGCAAGCAACTCACGTCCAAAGGTACTGTAGCGCATCTCGGTTGGTTGAAAACGTTTGGAAAAGAAGGAGATTGGCTTCCAAACATCATCTTGGAGCTGCTGAAGGACACCACTGGTTGCAACATTAGACGCATCAACCATAAGGGAGTATGGGCCAACGGGTGCTGGATGGGTCAAAAGAGTAGCTTGGACCAGGGCAGATTTGACACTGTGGAAGGCATGGAGAGCATCCGTGGGGAGTTCAAGGGCAGTAAGCAGCTGGAGTAAAGTAGCGCAGTTGGGAATTAAACGGCGATAAAAGTTAATAAGCCCCCAAAATTCACGTAGTGAAGAAGGTTGAGGGAAATCCTGAATTGCTTGGACTTTTATGGAAAGAGGGGATATACCAGCAGCAGAAATGTGATGGCCGAGAAAACACACTAGGCAGCATTAACAACAACACCATAGTCAGATAGTTGCTGAAAGAGTATCGTGAGATGGCGAAGGTGTTCGTCTTCGGATGTGCTGGCTATAAGGAGGTCATCAATGTAAGCATAGACAAAATCCAAACCAAATAATACCTGGTCGATGAATCGTTGAAATGTTTGGGCTGCATTGCATAGGCCAAAGGGCATTCGCAGAAATTTGAATAAACCAAATGGTGTAATGATGGCAGTTTTGGAAACATCACTGGACTCAACAGGGATTTGATATATATGCAAAACGAGTGGCCTGTGCGGTAATGTTGTGGGTAGCGAACTGAGCCTCTATTTGAGCAAACCAAAATCGCTGGATCATTTGGCCAAAATGGGGGCAGCTTAAGGCTAACAGACGAAATTGGGAGTACTGATGAATCTGAAATCTCGTGTGTAGCCATGGTGGTTAATGCCAAAGTACAACAATACAATAAAAAATCTATATATCAGGAAAAATGCCCTAATCAGGTCACGTCGGGGTCACCAATTTAGAGTTATGTGCCAACCTTAACTCTAATAAATAACAAAGCTGCAAAGACTTACCAACGATAAAGATGAAGTGACGAGAGGAATCAGGTCTTGTGTGCTCCTTGTAGAAGTATATTTTAAATCAGACTCCTTTATACAAAAACTCAATTACTTTTATAGGGGGAAGGAAAGGAAATGAAACTAGTGTGTGGTATTAGAAACCACATGTACGGAAAGTGAAACTAGAAGAAAACAGGAAATAGTGTGTGGGAGGAAGTAGGGCTTTAGTTTCAGTAAAGCTGAAACGAGGGAGTGTAGATACTGAAAGTAACTTACTACAGCTTTGTTCAATTTGTCACTCTACATGCTTCTTCTTTTCTAATTTACAGTACTCTTTTGAGGTTGAGAGTGCAGGGGCATCTTTGTGTCCTAATGGTATGTCCTTTAAATTACAGTCGTAAAGCTCTATGTCCATGTCCAGTCCATAATCTGCAGAGGCAGCATCAGTGCCAGTTTGAATTTTGTATGTTTTGTTGATGTTCTTTCACTATCTAAAGCAAGATGTCTCTTGACAGCTTTTGTACTGTCGGGTGAAAGAGCAAAGCTTTGTAATGGCTTCTCGTATTTTATGTCCTTACTGTCTGGAGAATTAATGGCATAGACAGGTCTTGTCCTAGTTTCTGTACAGTGGAAAGGCTTACTGTAGGATGTTATCATTTGAAACGGCATGTCAGGTAATGTCTATGTAGATGGGTTTTAAAAATTATTCTCTTTCAATTCATTTGTCACTGTCATCTGTTTGAGTATTTTTTCTGGTTTAAAAGATAAGCTCGGGCAACAAGAAAGTGAATACCTAGGGAGAAAAGAACGTGCCCCTCCCAGTAACATGAGTTGAAAAAGTTGACAATGTTGTCATTGCTAGTCATTATAAACTGTAGAAAATGAATCAAATCATGATACTCTGCTCTCGAACTGTGTGTTGAGTCCCATGCAGTTAGATGTGCTAGAAGTGGCTGTATTATTTGTTGCATTCTCTGTAGATGTGGCAATGCCAGTGTGCATCTGCCCAGCACTTTCAAGTTCGATGATAATGTTGATGCCAATTCTGACAGTCCCACCCAAGGCTTCCTCGGCAACTCCGTGTTGAGGTCACTTGTCCTTTTGAAGATTGTGTCGTCTGATGGGACATCATGTGGCATTCCATATGGCCGCAGGGAGTTGTTTAACAAATGGCAAAAGAATGCCACATACCTTTGTCTTTGCAGATACCTTTGTGTCATTCATCATTTTTGGCTTACTGCTGCTATCCATTAGATTTAGATATGCATGATGAAATGTTTTCTCTGTTTAGTCAAACAAAAGTATTGATGACATCACAACCTTGCTGATCTGGATCTTATTTTTCTTGTCTTAAATATCTTTGTTGTCTCCAAGTTGGTTACATATCGCGATAGAGGCAACTTCCTGTTAGCACTGCCAAAAGATTACAACAGTACCCTCTTAAGTTATAATACTTTCATAGCAGGGCAAACTGTTGGGGTGCTCGATAAATAATTATATGTGCTTGGGCGTGATCGAGCGTCCATTGCTTGGCATCAATTTCCTGTTGATGCAGCTAACACTTGCGCTGTAACCTTTGCTTCTTCATTTCTTTCTCAGCCTGGTACGGGTCATCACTGATTGATGTACCTCCTTTTGAAATATATCCATGTTCATGTGCTCTCATTGTGTAACTGGATTGTATTAATTGTCCAACTCTTGAATGTACAATTTTATTTGGCCACCATTTGAAAAGCTTCCTGGCATTTTCTTTACTAAAATACTCAGGGTGATCAACAAAGTTAATCTTTATATATTGGAGTGGGGTGTTAAAAAGTGCCTTGAGCTGTTCACAGTTGTTAACATGACATGATGTTACCTGTCAAAAGCAACAAATAGTAGTTAGTGGATTGGGCTTTTGATTGTCGTCAAAGAAATATGTGTGACTGTATAGGCAATTATACTATAGATGAGGGTGTGGAACTTTTTATCAAGATGGATTTCATTTCAACTGCAACGTTATCAATTTTATACATTGAAAATGAATTTAATTCTTTCTTAGCCATCTTTAGCGTAACTTGCCACTGCAATAAATTTTTCAATACTACGTGTTCAAATGTATTGATTTAATCTGTTGTGTAACTTCACTTACATATCTGCTTTTAGTGACATTTCTCACTACATTTACTGATGACAGGAATCTTCTGACATATTTCAGGATTCTTCTAAACACAGGGGTTCTTGAGTCTTTAATTTGATGACTATAATGTTTGACAAGTAAGAAAATGAAAATTTCGAATCCTTTAGAATCCTATGGCAGAAACACTGTTTTTATGCAATTCTATTCTTCTCTTGTATTCTAGTGTAGTTTCTGTCAAAAACGTATACATAATATAAATTTAATCAAATGTTATGGTACCTTAGTCAAGTTGCTTCCATACAATTGCAAACCATTTTGATGAGCTGTGTGGCCGATGCATTGATCAAGCATTCACAAATATGGCAAGAAAACCCACATTGGTATGAACCGCCACCCTCTCTTGCTAACAAAGCTTCTTAAATGTTAACATTCCTTTTCTCGTTTGGGTTCATCACCTGTTCAAACATAAACTTCATAAGTTTGTCTTTTGTCTTATAGTGGGTTTTCCTGCGCTTCCTGATACTCCTTTTAATGCATTTATAAATCTTTCCAAGACAGCCTCGTCCAATAGTGAGAAGAGATTTTATGCTGTTGGTAGTGGCTGTGGTTTTTTCATCTGTTATTGCAATATTTTAAAATTGTTCTCTATTCCTATCTATGATTTTAGTTTGCAGGAAAGGAAATACTCCTGCTGCAACAGCATGGCTCTTAGAGAAGGAATGCTGCAACATATCTCCTGCAAAGTTACTTTCGAACCGGTTAAAAATCTGAGATGATTTGCTCAGCAGTATATCTCTTACATAAAGTGTATACTTGGGCACAGTTTTCAAGCACGTCATGAGTTGGTTGCATTTTGATGCAAGGTGCTGAGTATCAAACAATTCGACCATTTGCTTTCGAGGAGGGTGTATTGCTAGATGTTTGTCAGTGGTCAGAAATGTTATTACATAACTTTGGACGGTCTCTAACTAGATCTTTCTCAACACCATGGCAGAAAACTCCGAGCCAGTTCTTTTCCTTTGATTTTTCAGACTTTCTATTGTTCTTTTTTTCATTGACTTTCTCTTCCAATCAGTGGCCCCCTCGTGACCCCTGTCTTTTCAAACCTTTCTTGGTATTCTTTTCGGCCGTGGTATCATGGCTCCTTGCCCTTGCTCTGCCTTCTTTGGGGGGTATGATTGGCTGACGGTCAGAGCCCTGTTTTTTTAAGTTGGAAATTCCCCTTCTCTAAACCTGATTGAAAATAGATCATCTTTCTTGTAGTAGTTAAGTTTTCTCTTACAGCTACGGCTTGCTTCCGGTAAGGCAATGCTGGGACCAGCTAAAACGTTTTTTGACAATAAACCTTGAGATCGGCCATGGTCAGTTTGAGAGACTAGATCGGTGAAAAGACAGGGCAACACCTTGGTTACAGTGCGCATTGTTGTGCAGAAAGAAAACATCGGGAACTTTGCATTAAAAATACAAGCTGCACGTCTGCGCGATCTTTTACTTTGTCACTTTGCCTCGGGATTTCCCATGAAAGTGCCCAGAATTGCCCCACGTTCCAGCGTCAGCACACAGAAATGACAGAAGAAACAAAGCGAACGAAATGATGTCATTTGCTTTGGAATCAAGGCAAGGGAACTGCGGAAATAGCCTTACAAAATGTTAATAAAGAAGCCAGATAATATTAGACTATCTTAGTACTCCTAATTTTATCTTGTTGTTGTCAGTATTTCTCTAGCTTGGACTCAACCTGGTTTATGCTCTAACTTCAACTCAAAATCAACTGATCACGCATCATAAAATATATGAAAATAAAGTATATGGGGTCTGAATTCGAAAGGTTCAAATGTCACTGTGAATTTGCGTTACAATGCTAATTTCTGAGTGTATGTCTGAGTAAATCTTTATATAAACTCGAATTAAGTGCTGGAAAAATTATGCACGAGATTTAGGATTTGGAAAGTGGAACATTGCTACTGATATCATCAAACAAAGCCATATCTGTTCTAAAATTCGTTCCTGTTATTATTTTGTTATCGACAGGGAAAAAGAGCATTAAAGTTCACTAAGATTGCAGAATTTTTGACGGAGGCTTTGCTCGTCATGTCCCGATGGCAATGCCCTCTCCAGAATATTTAACTCTAACCATACACCAAGCTCCAAGAAAAATACCTTGCTATCAGTGGTGTCTGCAATTCTCAGTGATGTATATCAGGGAGATCCATGAGTAATCAGCTATTTACAAGTGAACATTTCAAAGATTTTGATGAAAATCATCGCCATACACTGCAGAGAAGGGTAGATACAACTTTCCTTGGAATTCAAGGTTACCACCTTGGGCTTACCTGCTATGTGTCACTAAAAGTATCAAAAGCTAGCAGACATTCTCGATGTCTTATTCTTTAAGTGCCTGTCCCAGGCTTCGCTGACCAAGTTGCATTGAGCACTCCAGTTTCTTCTGTCTCCTATTTCTCTCACTATGGTAACAAGTATCAGGTTTATGTATTATTTCAGCTGATAAGTGAAAGTAACCCTCTGCCTTCCTGTAGCATTGTCCCACACAGTACAACCTCCTCCAGCTTTCTCTTGCAAATCACATGCCCCAAAAGCTGTAATTGTTTTGATTGTATTACGTGGAGCAGTGTCCTTTTCTCCTGTGTTTGCTGCAAGACCTCTTCATTGGTTTTATGGGCGGTGTAAGGTATTTGCTGCGTCCGTCTGAGGAACAACATCTCTAGAGCATCTATTCTGTCATTGAGTTGACTCAAGACAGTCCAAGGTGTCTCTTACCTTTAATTGCAGAGGAATGCAAATGGTAATGCACATCCTAACTGCCATTGTTTATACAATAGACAGTGTTTTCAAACTACGGTTGGTCTTCAACAAGCATGGTGTAACTGACTTGGTACTCTGTCTAAGTATCATGTAGTAAAGCAGTGACTTATCTTCATGGTGTTTGTACAATCCACAGTGCTTTCCAGTCAGAAAATGCAGTTCTGTACAAAGTATGTATGTGTATCTCTTACCATTAGATTATTATGACCCTGATGTGTGGTTGTTTGAAATTATTTATTCTAAGCATGCCATTCATTTTTTATGGTATCTTGTGTCTAAATCATAGATATAAAAGGACTAGATCGAGTGATCTTGAGGAATCCTCACTTGGAACGTTGCGCAATCACTAAGAAGGAAGAGAAACTTACCCATGTTATCATTTCCAGCACTGGCCTACCTGTAACTCTAGCTGTATACTGTTTAACTGTGATAGAAATAGTATAACGGCAACTTGCATTAAGTCTTTTCCCAATTATTTAGGTCCATCTAACCTTGACACAATGAAGTCTTCTTATATTATCTGTTCAAAACTCCCATCATGTTCATTTAAGCTGGGTTCCATGATGGGTATTCACTTCAAATTATTTTCCATACAATATTTACTAATGCATATAAGGTTTGTATTTAAATACTGAACAACCTGAAGACATATACATGGAGACTAAAAAAATGTTTATATGTTAGTGAATGAGGATAACAAACACATTTTACAGGCAAATACTTCAATGAACTACAAGGAAATCATTAATGGAGCCTTGTAATGAGACTGCATTAACCAGTTTAGCTACTGTGCTTGTATGGCTCAATTTTTAACACTTACAGCTTTTAAATGAGTACAGTTATGCTATAATGATTAGCATAAACGAAAATAATGATGTCAAAGTTGGTACTATTCTATGGTATAAATTTTACACATCGAAAAGAAAAGTTTTACTTACAGATACTGTTGCTATCTTGTCCAGTGGGAATATTTGATTTTATGCTTACGGTCAGTCTTTGAAAAGGGTATGAATCCTCCAGCCATGGCTTGTTAGTTCATTGTTAGTTGTCTTAAACTGTTTTTTATTCTTTTAATTATTATTTCA
>JANTCA010001148.1:0-12199 GCA_024741275.1 Chironex yamaguchii
TTTAGTCTGAGAGTTACCAGTTCGAGCCCGGTCGGCTCCCACTTAGTGCAGCTATTGTGGTAATGCTCCACTCTTGATGAATATATAAAAAAGCACTGTGTCTGTTGAGGTATTTTGTATATATATGTATAAATAAAACTTGGATTGTTTTTGACCAAATTTTGCTAAGGTATTATCCAATGTATGCTTGAGGTGGTTTAAGTGCACGGCCTTGGATTCCAGTGCCTTAGTTACCATTTGTCTAGTTCTAGCCCACTTCCAGACATGTCATACAAATTGCAAGGAGGGTTACTAAATCTTTATAATTTAAGCCATAAGGTATCACAAACTGCTTGTCATATTGACAAAAATGAAAGGGGTCCAAGTTGTTTAGGTTAGTTATTTAGTGAAATAGTGTGGAGGCCACATACATTGGGAAGGCTACATGTTTATCTTCGTACTAAAAACAACACATAGCCATTTCTTGTAATTTTGATCCCATCCAAATGTTACATTTCTCACTCTTGATCTATGCAGGGGTCCTGAGGCTATAATTAGTCTACTTAGAAGTAGAAATTCAGTTTACAAATGAAGTTTACGTGATACGGTAAGGTGTGCGAGACCAATTGAATAGGTGCAGTTTCATGGACTTTTTCAGTAGAAACTCTTATTAACTAACGTTTTTGTTTTCCTGACCGATGGCCTCTGGTTTGGGGCAGTTGTCGAAGGGGATCAGCAGCATGACTCCTAATTATTTTCTTTGACTGACCGTGTAATTCAAATGTTAATTTCTTCTGCATGCTGTTGTTCATTCTTCATCTTCAATGACTTAGGTTGTTCTTTGTAAAAGTGGCTCGAATTTTGTTAGGAATTAACTTGTAATCTTAGTGTTCTACTTGGCTTTGAAGCGTTTCCAGTAACAATCTTGTAGAAGGAAATGGAGATTAAATGCCTTTTAATTATGCCAGCTACAAGGAGGACTCGACATCGAGGCGTCAAATGTTGAGTTTTACACAGAGGATCAACGTGCAGTTATAATTTGAAGTTGTGTTGTATTGTGTTGTGGTTCTATGACTGGTGTCGCCAGTTAGCATCAATAGTCGATCTTTTTGCGAAGACTAAGATGACCCTTTGCATTGAAAGTCACTTTGAAATCAGTGTCATTGGATAAGGCCATTGTTGTTGGCAGTGATTATTCGTAGCACTATTGTCTTAATTTTGAGTAGAGATTAAAAAGTTAATTAACCACACCATGGCAAAGCGAAAGAGGGAATAAACTAGCTTAAATAAAGCCAAGACAACTTGTGGTTATTTGGTTGCACCTTAAGTATTTGATCAGACAGCCTCAAAAAGGAGAAATTTAATTGTGTTTTATAATCATAGACACCCAGACAATCATATGGTGACTTGGAAACGAGGACGGTTGCGACAGCTGGGTGTCCCTGAATTTTATTGTACATTCGCAGACAATTTCAATTCAACGTAGATATTTCAGATGTTGTTACTTTCATTAAACAATACAGTACTTTGGGACAGAACTGGACAAACCAATAACTATTCCAGAAATTTGTTGAAAACAGATGTTTGTAGTCAATATTTGTTTGGTGATTACAGATTAGCGCGTGCTCAACGATGTAAGAATGAAGTTGACCAGATAATCAAATACAGTGCCCTCGTAAGTCAGTTTTATGTTTGCTTGGAAATGGGTTCCTTTGTGCCACTTTTGAAAACATCTGTGTTTTTTGACCAGTCATTATAACTCGTTTATTCTTAACATTTCAAGGTTACATGTCTAGTCTGCGCAACTAAGCGAAAACACTTGCCAACCAAATTCCAACCTAGATGTCATTCTCAAGTTCCTTGCAGCGAAAAGTAGCTGATCACTTTGTAGGCCGGACATATTCTAGTTTGCAGGATAACGAGTTGCGTCAAATCGGGAACGGGCATTACATTAAACCCTTTCAACAACGATACTGAACAATCCTATTCAGGGCCTGAGTCGAGGATCGATCTCCATGCTCATTTTTATGGTTTATGGGGCGTGCTTAGTTCGCTCCCCTCATTGTAGGAACAGGGATAAATCCTAAGTATGATCGAGGTCAGTCTTTGACATGTTCCCGATAAAAGTAGATTGCGTGGTCTTGTGCATTGAATAGGAGTAAGGTTTAGATTGTGACCACCGGAGCTTCGAACCCTTTGACGACTTAAAATTTGACGCCTTTAAATAGCCGTGTTGACCCCAGTACTTGACATTGTATCAGAATGATCTGGACGCACTTAGGTGCATTCCAACACAAAAATGGACACACTTTGATCAAGCAGAAACTGTGGAAAAGATTCAAAATACATGTCATGATCACTACTCCATTTACCATGGGATGTAAATGTGCAGTAAATTCCGATTTAAATTTGATGGTTATCATGACCCCTGTTAAGGTGGTGACGGAAACAGAACTTGATTTTTCGATACTGTTTTGATTGTATATATGTGTTGAATAACTTTTATCTGACGAAAGAAAGAAAATGGCTACAAGACTTGACGTCATTATGGAAGCCTCATTTATAAAAAGTGAACAGTCTCTTGCCAAGAAGCTTCAGTTTGAAAGAAACTTAATTATCAAATACATAATTACAGGGCGAGGAATCATTTGATTATCGTACGATCCTTTGACGTCATATGGACCATGTTTAAGTATATTGTTTAATACAAAAACATGAATTAGAAAACTTTCTTATAGGGCGATCCCATGACGCACTTCACTGAGTTGTCTTCACGTGGGTCCTTTGTAACCTTCCTTACTTTCACAAATTTTGAGAATGTGTCGAATAAACGTCCTTTTTCATCATCCTCTGTCATAGTCTGCAGTCCGTTATTTGTTTTTATTGTCGATATAGTTAGTTCTTCCCTTTCTCCTCCTGAAACTTTTATCTGTACTCTAAATCTGTACTCTAAAGGTCCCTAACCTTTGTCATCCTCATTGGTCATATTTTGGCGACTAATGAGAACACATTTCAATTGCTGCTTCACGTGGTTTTACCTGCGACTCCTCAGTAGCACATGTTCGTTAATAAGTACCGTTTGATGTCTTAACTAGCCTCTCTCGTTATTACAGATGCAACCTAGGACAGTTCAGAAGCAATTTTGCTATTTAGATTTTTTTCTAGTCGCAGTTCAAAAGTGTTTCTGCTGCTAGTCTTTTTTGCCATTTTATAAAACTTCGTTCTCGATTTATTAAAGACGTGACCTCTAAATCAAGACTCTGTGTATTTTATGATATTAAGAACTTTACTTTTGTGCTGATATGAAAATGCGTTTTTGTTGTTCTTTTGTTTACTCTAAGAGAATACTTTGCCTTTTCAATGTTGGAATACCTCAAATCCCATCATTTTCAATAGTGTGCTATTTAAGTAGAAAAGCAATACGTCAAGCTGAGGTGTATAAAAATAGTATGTTGTGGTTAGCAGCTTCGTGCACAACTAACAAAAGTTTGGTTGAAATGTTTGGCTTGCAAATCACAAATAATTCCCTTCTGCCTTGTTCTGAGTCTCGACGTTTGGCCAGTGAAATTAAAAATATTCAGTCTGGATTATTTTTTAGGTCAGACCAACCCAATTTTAGGTTATCTGTTTCAGCACATCGCTCTTTATAATAATCCGTTGACCATTAAAGGTTGACTTTAGAATTATTAGTGAACTTAAAGTGTGTGGTCGAAAATAGGGAAGGCAATGTGGGGAGGTTGGTGGTTAGTGTATGTGTGAGGTAGATGGCGTTTATTGGTGGACCTTCTCGTATAAATAATCCCTGTAACACCATGAGTGTAGACTCCTATTGTTTCTGGTACTCGTAGGCAAGTCAGCACATCGTTTTGGGCGTCGATAGTTTTGGCAAAGTCGCTTGAATGGACACTGCTATTTGATGTTATTGGTGCCTTTTACGGAGGAATACATGAAGGTAAAATGTCCATCTCCTGGAAACAAATTGAAAGTTTTAGCAGTCAAAAATAGGGGCAAGCTGTCTATTTTGTTTGTCTTGAAGAACAGGGGAAAAGGTATTGAACTCAGTCTAGTTAGCGTCGTTGGCAATGCAAAAGACATGGCATCCGTATGGAGTTCCTGAAAACACATCGGTTGTGAATCTACTGTTTTGCAAAGCTCACGACAACGTACAATCTCTTACAGCGTTAAGCCATTTTTTATTGTAGAAGATACCGATACCACTCGACGCCATTTTGATAGACATTTTCTGTATTATTTTGCTACTTTCTTCCATATTTCGTAGGTAGTGAAGTTCTACACTTTAATTGATAGTCATATATTTCACTTAGTCTGATGATTATGAAATGAACAAACAAAATAAAGTATCCCAGTGCAAGATACACGTATTATTTGCTTGGAGTCGGTTCACGAATGACTGTATGCATACAGCTGAGTTATATTAAGCACGTTTGTAATTAAAGAATCAGTCGGAGATTTGAAGAGGTTTTCCCAGTTTATTTGTTCAGCATTTGTACGTTCGAAGCGGCATCATTAGAATTGAACTATACATATGTTTATGCAGCTTTATTTTCTCTACGCTGGTGTTGTCAATCCGTCATAGCGGCATGAAATTAAGTGCCAATCACCATTGGAATCATTTAAATAAGATATATTGAACACAGTTAACAGAGTAGCTGACTTAGGGTTCACTATTGGTTTAGCTGATTCTTCTAGAAATAAGCAACAACGGAAATGATCTATTGGCAATAAACATAATGTCGTAGCTCAAGGTATTGTTGTGTCCAAGTGTATGCAAATGTTTTAGACCGAAAATGGTAGTAAATGACAAGGGTGGCCTGTGGATTAAGGATAAGCATAGTTTGTTTGTAGTTATCATATTTATGTTACCCTCTGAGTCGTTGTTTGTTTTGATGAAAGCTGTCAAAAGGGAATGTCGGGCAATAGGCATATTGCAATCACGTTTGTGAAGGTGGCAACAATTGATAGAAAACTGTTGAAGATTTTTCGATTAATTTAACAGTATTGGTGTACCCCTACCCTAACTTCAAACTCATCACTGAGTGAGTTGTTTAGCCGACTCTTAGAATCACAGTACATCATAGATTGGACAACTCCAACGATCCATTCAGGCACTCTAACCACTGGTATTGCCCACCAAAGCACTGTCCTTGGAACCCTATCAAATGCTTTCTCCAAGTCTACAAAAGCCAAGTACAGAAGCTTATTTTTGGCTAAGCACTTCTCCTGTATCTGATGTAAGAAGAAAAGTGCATTGGTAATGCCTCTGCCAGGGCAGAATGCCAGCCGCATCTCATCAATATTAATAGATGCTCTGATAAGCGTTTCAGTCACTCTTCCCATTACCTTAAGAACCTGGGCTGTCAATTTCAGATCACGGTAATTCCCTCTTTTCAGCGCATCACCTTTGCCTTTATATAAACTCAGGATCGTGCTATCCTTCCATTCCTGAGGTATCTTCCCTACTCTCACAATTGCATTGGCCAGATCTGAAATAGCACCACAACTTACATCCAGGCAAGCCAACAGCATTTGGGCTACAAGACCACATGGGCCAGCAGCTTGGGCAATTTTCATTTTTAGGATAGTTTCATTTACCATAATTGGTTTCATATTTCAGGCAGGGCCAACTGTAGGGTCTACATCTTGGAGTGACTCAGACCAAGGAAACTCGGTACTAAGTAGGTTTTCGTAGGGTTGTTTCCAAGCCTTTGCCTTAGCATCAACATCAAATGCCATATTACCATCATCATCAATAATACATTTTTTTACCCACAATGTCCTGGTTCTCCATTCGCATCTTTTTGGCAATATGGTAGATATTATCATTGCCAGTGTTTAGACCAGCAAAAGCAGCATCCTCAACATTTCGTTGGCGAGATAGACTCCCTTCACAGTGGCGTGTGGCTGTCAAGTAGTCATCTTTACTGCCACCATTTTCTAAGCTTTCCAAAGCCTCCTTTTCTCTTTCACTGTGTCACCGACACTCGTATTCTACCCAGAGTTCTCCTTGGAGCGTTTTTGCGTGGGGCCCGCTACTCTGCTCTCATATACCGCTACGCTTCCACCCCTACCGCTATACCCCACAAACACACCGCTACGCAAACAGAACAATTATCCACGCAAAAAGGCATTGTACATTTCACCTCTTCCCCCAATGCCACCGTTCTCGAGCGACAGTGAACCTTTTTGGTTTCACGAACAAGCACCTTATGCTGTAGGACATATTCTTCGCTTGTCAACGCTTTGGTATTGCGAATTAGCTTGAGACTTCGTTGCCATATAAGAATATGGTCAATTTGACTACAGTTACCACCTGATTCATACATCAATATGGCTTTCTCTTTTCACAAAGTGTGAATTAGTCACCACCATTTTGTTGGCGATTGCAAGCTCGAGTAACAACTGATCTTCAGTGTTGCGATTTTCAAACCCTTTTCCACCATGAACCCCTTCATAACCATTAGCCAGCCTATCAATGTGACCATTAGAGCCACCACAAGTAAAAACGATCTCCGATGCACTGCATGTAGCTATTGATGCTTGTAGGTCTTAGTGAAAAGCATCTTTAAGACCTTTGTCAAGCCCAGCTTGTGGGGCATATCCTGACATTACAGTCACAGTGCATTCACCAACATTGAGTTTGATTTGCATAATTCAGTCAGATATGCGCGCTACCTCAAAAGACTTTTTTCACCCATTTCTCTGCAAGAAATATGCCAACACCTCCATTGGCTTCATCGTTTCTAACCCAATATATCTTATATCTTGTATCCTTACCAGTTAAAATTCTAGCTGAAGGTCCTTTCCGCCTGACCTCTTGGATGGCACAGAGATCAACATTCCACCGTGACAAAACCTCAGCTACTTCACTTGACCTTCTTCTCGATGTGCCCACATTCCAAGTACCCACCGGAAAGTATTGGTGTGGTAGCTGATTAACGATCTGGCTGGGCCCACATCCAATCGAAGCCCTACCGGGAGTGACACCTTCAACTTTGTTTCCGGTCCTACTTTTGTGAAACGCTTTGCTGACAACTGCCATAGTGAATGAAAGCAAGAATTTTGGTATTGGATGCTCTTCCTAACATCAGCACTTTTATTCATGAGCGACACTAAGTGAGTCACTAACCAAGGTCGACTGTTCCCACTCAACCATGTCAGTCAAGTGATAGTGTATTTTAGGTAATGATGTATTACCTGTTTTAGCCTTTTAGTATCAGGTAGTACTGCCTCTCCTAATACTATAGTTTAGTTACATTCCAGAAAAGAAAATCCTAAAATAAACACCCCTTTTTTTCTTTTTCTGCTATTATTATGAAAAAGTGATTTCTTATATGTCCGTGTATGATAAATAATAAATGTACTAATATTCTAAATATCGCTGGGGCACATGGCTTCGATAGCTCTTATCAGAGCTCTTTCTGTATGCCCTTCAGCAATGCAGTACTCTTTTCAAATTAATGTATCTCGTTTTATTCTGTTTGTATAATTGTAAAGCTGCTTTAAATATCTATTCACTTTTTCTAAATTGTAATTGAAATAATGCTGTGTTATGGATGCCTAGAACCTTCTAGAACGTGTTATTTGTATCTAGAAACCTTCCCTGTGCCTCAGGAAAAATACTGATGCAATATTTACATGAAACTTCTGGAAAGTTGCATTTGATTGTATTTTGTTGTAAAAGCTTCTAGAATGTTCTACTGTGTCCTATAGCATTCTATACTGTTTTGGAAAGTTCTACTAGCTTCCAGGCGGATTTCTGAAACCTATATAAGCAGTTGCTTTCCAGGACTTTTATTACTTGGTTTGAGATGAATGTAATTAAGCTTTGATGGGATGTAGGCTCAGACAAATATCTCAAGCTGTAAAAAGATTTCTTTTTAGACAATATACTACTGGAATTTGTATATCACAGGCTAGTTGTTGAAGTACTCCATCTAGCTCATATATACTCTCTACTCGCCATTAAGGAACTTTATTAACCCTGACTATATTTTGTGGACTACAGTGTTGAAGATACGACACGCTGAAAATACGTTAGATTAAAATTTAAGAAATTAGACTGTACAGCATACACAGCGATTTATTGTCAACAAAATCTGAGAGTTTGTAATTTTTGCAGTCTGGAGCGAGGGTACCACGCCCTTAAAAATCTCTCTGATGGTGAATGTTTGGATGGAAAGTTTACTGCCGTCTAACAACAAATCTTTTATACAGTAGACAGAATGGTTTTTAATGTTGGTTAATTCAATGTACATTTGTTGGTTGATTCGGACACCGCGATATTTGTGTAGCTTTTGTGTATAAGTATGTCTGTACGTGTGTTCGTTTGTTTGTTGGTTGCTTTGTGAGTTTTCTTACCCTTTTGCAACCTGCTTTGTACCCTTACGTTTTGATTATCGGATCCACTTGATTGCATATGAAAGGAATCTATATGATAGTCTGGCATGGTTTCTTTCTTTTTTTATAAGCTGAAAAATGTACTACGCAACAATATCAGTGTAAATCTGGAGAATGCATCCAAAGAAAGCACCTATGTAACGGAGTAAAGGATTGTAAAGATGGTTCTGATGAACATTTATGCGGTATGGTGTAGTATTTAATTGTTATTTTTTGTTGGGTGAATGAGCGAATTAAACGATCGCACCTCTGGAAGTCAGCGTCAGCTCACAGTGGGTTATAAGGCCCTTATTAATGATGTTCCTTGGAAGTTTTTGTTGAAATTTAGGTTTGCTTGAAAATTGAAATTATGGTTGATCATCGTGTACCTTTTTCTTCATCCCTCAGTACAGGAAGACACTTATCACATGGTTCAGTTTACCTTCAACACACATCAATTGGGTCTTTTTACATCCTAAACCCAGCTGCAGACAATGCAGTGAATGCTAATGTCAGTGATTTTAATTGATTAACTTTTAATTAATTGACTATAATTTAAAAACATTTACAACTTTCATTGTCTCTATTACGCAGTAGTCCGCTCCCACTTAGTGCAGCTATTGTTGCAATGCTCCACTCTTGACAAATATATATAAAAAAACTGTCTGTTGAGATACTACACATATCTGACACTGATGGAGGCTTAAGCCCAAAACACACAAAAAATGAATTTCCCCTTACCCGCCGCTGGGATTCGTCTCTTAATACCAAGGACTTTGAATGTCCTTCACCAAACCTTTGTGCCGTGATGGCACGGAGGTTTGAGTGTTGGCTTTTTAGTCTGAGAGTTACTAGTTCGAGCCCGGTCGGCTCCCACTTAGTGCAGCTATTGTTGTAATGCTCCACTCTTGACCAATATGTATATATACAATAAAAGCCATTCTCTCTGTTATAGCATCGTCACAGACCTGCTGCTACATGTACATATATTAATACATTTTGAAATTATTTGAATGTGTCTGTAGCCAAGACGATTATGAAAGCAGTACAACTTTTTAGGCTGCAAGGAAATGTTGAAAAGACGTTGGAGGACGCTAGAGTTGACTTACAGCAATGACTGTGCCATAGGGTAGCGATGTCAACACGAACGGAGCGTTGGGTTGAGACCAGACTCAATAGTTATGAAGATCTACTCAGACGTATGCCTTTGAACGATCAGATTCTTTTCCGATTGTTGGGTTGTCTGAAGTGGTAGTTTACCGTCTTGATTATAGAAAGCTTAAAATCAATATGACCCCCGGAGTTAATGTTATACACTTAGCACTACTTAAACCTTGTGGAATGCCATTATGGTCTTATGTGACGATGTGCAAGCTGTATGGGAAGATGCCATCTAACTAAAAGCTAACTGTCTGGAAGAAAGATGACGACAAGTACTGTAAAAATTGCCAGGAGATTTCGTTGTTCTGCTTTGCTTATAAAGTAGTTGAAGCTGTCACTTTGCAAACGATATGATCGCAGAGAGCGACAGACGCGACAAAACAGAGCAGTTTTCTGGTTGATAAACCCTTTTTCATTTTCAGCAACCTCTAACTGTTGCTGTCGTGGACGTCACCGTTGCGTTTGACTGTCTCATACAAGATAGCTGGTGGAGACTGTTGGGATCTCATGGATTGCAACCGTAACCTTACGTATTGACTGCTACTGATATAAAGAATCGTCGTAGTCGGGTTGTGTTTTTCTTAGGTCTGAAGTAAGACAGGGATGAAATGTTGTCTCCCAGTCTCTTCAGTGCCTCGATTAAAGAATATCTGACGGATTTCTTTTGCCGCCAGCCGAGAGGAAAGCAATTGCCGTTTGGACAGTATTGGTGACCTAACACATGCTGATGATCTGGCCCGGTTGGCATGTAGGTTTGGCCTTGCGTAATGCTTCTAAACTTCGCTCGGGACGGGCTTGTGTGCAATCGAAAGTCTTGGTTTGAGTCTTCTAAACACTGCTGGAGTTGATGTTACTGTTGTACTGGACACAGTTGTTATGCTCGAGTCATTTTACCACCTGGCCACCTGGTGTCTGGAAATCTTGATAGGTCAGAAGCAGAGTGGTCGGAAGCACTGTCAACCGTGGACTACATCTGTCATCATGTGGAACTGTTGGATCTGCCCTTTTGTATGAGTGGAACGTTGCCACAGCAAATAAGAGAGAATCGAATTCCTTTGTATGAGAAATATAAAGATGATTTGGTTTATCGACATGGCAACAACTCAGAAAATGACGTGGTGTTGTAAAGTAACTTACATATTGATGGGGAAGAGACACTGGGGCCTGTTTGATGTATGCTCATTAAATACCGAAGACCTGAGTTATGCAAAAGCAGTTTCAACATCACTACTGGGGGTAAATAAAACCTTGGGCTTGAAAACGCCCAAAAGATGACTGAACAAAGAGGTTGTTCTATTCGTATAGGTGTTTAGAAATACGCTCTGGGCCCTTGTTTGAATCATCAAGGTGCGTGCGTGTTATAGAAGTTCTTGTAAATGGTCGGAATCAGTAGCCGATCGTTTCATATGGATAGGCCAGTAGGGAAGTTTGGATCCAGTACGAGTACGATGTTTCAAGTGCACAACTGATCAGCACACTTTGTGCAGGAAACACCATAAAAACTCGTACTGTTGACAGTCGTTCAGGACGACTTTGTTAAAAATATCTCGTCGTGGACAAAACAAATTTGGAACACGAATTTCGCACATAACCAAAAGCATTCACAAGCGAAGCGAAGTTCAGCCAGTACTTACTGTACCTTCATTGATGCTTGTGAAATCCAATCTTGCACGCAACTGTTGCCATAGCGCCTGCCCCTTCGATTCTGTAAAACTTACGACCGTTTTAAACTGAAATATCTAAACATCACAAAGAATCACTATTAGTACGACTTCCTATTTACGAGGGGGTACTCATACTCGTACTGAATTTAAAACTTAGTAACCTCAGTAATATCCCAATTGGGTTGAACGGCCTTAAATGAAGATGAACACTCGTCAGTAACGAATAATTTCCATAGTCAGTGCCTGTTGCTTATTAAAAATATCTTAGCAATTGAATTTGCTTAGCCTGAATGGTAATTTCAGTGTTTTGGACTTATGTCTACTTCTTGTTTAGAATCATAAAATTACCGGTCAACTAAGGGTGACCGTTCGCACTACTTACTTATCTGATAATCGCTTATTTATGCGCAGATGCAAAGAAATGTGGTCAGGTATCATTTCGATGCAGAAAAAGTGGACGATGTATTCCTGAATCATGGCGATGCGACAGTCATATCGATTGCGAGGATGGGAGTGATGAAAAAGGATGTCGTGAGTGGTTTTGATAGAATTACTAGTTAATAATTGCTTAATGCAGTGAAAATAAATGATACATCTATTTTGCGACTTAACTTGTTGAAGATTGGCTTGGGTACATGTTTAACTTCCATTTTAAGAAAAGTAACGTGAAAGTGAAATACGTTTTTCTCAACCTTTGGTAAATCTAAATACTGGCATCAAATAGATGTAATATAAAAGATCTAATATGTGTACCGCACGGTTGTGATATATGTGATACATATATGTGGAATTCTGCCAGAGATAAATATTTAAACAAGGAAGACTTCAGAACGGTAGTTAGAATTGTTTATTCTTGGGAGATAAATTACTGTTGATAAACATTTGTGAATTGGCTTGGTGTCAAATATGTGTGCATACACACATCTATCTATCTATCTATCTATCTATCTATCTATCTATCTATCTATCTATCTATCTATCTATCTGTCTGTCTGTCT
>JANTCA010001149.1:0-12199 GCA_024741275.1 Chironex yamaguchii
GAGTTATGGAGAGTCAAGACTTTAAGGTGCTGTGGGATTTCGTGATCCAGTGTGATAGGTTTGTTCAAGCAAGAAGGTCGGACATTTTAGTTGTTGATAAGAAAATAAGGAAGTGAAATTGATTGACATTTCAAATCTGGGTGATTTTAGGGTTAAGGACAAAGACCAGTAAAAAAATTAAAAATATGAACAGTTAAAAGAAGAGATTGCAAAGTTGTGGAACATAAAAAAGGTTACAGTAATACCTGTTGTGATTGGAAAACTAGGCTGCATATCAGATTACTTCGAAAGTTACGTGAAGAAGGCTGGAGTTGAAGTAAAGTTGCAGGTGGTACAAAGGACAGCACTCGTTGGAACACCAAGTATTTTGAGAAATACATTATCTATGTAGGACTTTAGTTATACTAAGGGGGGTCCTTTATTGGCTTGTTGCTGATTGTATTCTATTCCCCCAGACTAATCAACACCTTTACATCTGAGAATACATGCATTAGACAATAGTAATAATAATAATAATAATAATAATAATAATAATAATAATAATAATAATAATAATGATAATAGTGATGATGATGGTGTTGGTTTTGATGATGATGATGATGATGATAATAAAAATAATGACAATGATGAAAAAACAAGCACAGTTACTAATATTTGCAGAAGCAATGAGGAGCAATAAGGTTTTTAGCAATGGCCCAAAGGCACATCTAGCCGTGGCCCAAAAATAGGCACATTTGAGTTGAATATATCTTTTTATCACATTTTAGGGAGCAGAGATTGAGTGACTAATGCTTGCTTAGTTACCTGGAGCTTTAGGTTAGGGTCCAAACATCAGTTGCATTGATATTGCAGTGGCATTTGTTTGCCTGTGAATATTGTAAACACTTTCCTTTAATAGGTGACCAATGAGGTCTTGCTGGATTGAGACTTCAGGTTCTCTCTTGAATAGTACCTTTCAACACTTACAATTGTGTTGGGTATAATAAGCACTTGTCTTACTCTAATGACCTTTTTTGCTTTACACAACTTCACAAAATAACAGCAGAGATTAAATGAGGGCCATTGTCTAAGTGTAAATTGCAACAAGGCTAAACTATAGTAAGCCAAAAATGTATAATTGAAGTGTTTCACTGAGACTGCCACCATATACTCTGAAGTCTCATTCATCATGGTAACAATGTACCTGTAAGCTCAAGAGCAAGGCAAAGTACCAACTAAATCTATAGCTACAAATTCACTAAGTTGACAGATCATAATATCTTGAAAACCACCTTTGGGAACACCAGTTGCATGAAGTTTTCCCTATTTGCAGATGCAGCAGGTGTCCTAGACCATGTTTACTAAAAATTGCACTTTTTCACATCAGTAACTATTTTCATTAAGTGATTGTCTTACTTTCGTTAAAATGACCTGATACATTTTGTAGTACTGTTGTTATTGTCTCAGGAATGAACAGGTTTTGGCAGTAGATTTAATGATGAGGTTGATATGTCATGGTTTACATGATAAGCAGTGATGTTTTCTTTGTCAGGGAAGTACTTCATAAGGAGTGAATAATAAGCCATTTCCACAAGATGACTGGCTTGTCACATGTTTGCACAAAGTCATTTGTTGGACAGTGGAAACAGAGCTTTCTGTTTGGTCAAAACTGTGGTTTGATAATTCCGAATGATGTGATAGAAATGTTTCAAAGCCTTACGAAGTTCAAAAGATTCATGGTCAGTTGTGGAATATTTTTAGCGACAAAAACAAAAGGCTAAAGAATCAAAATGCTCTATTGTCTTGAGATTATTCAAGTTGTTTGTGTCAACATACAAGTTAAAAACGGTTGGAAACTATATTCGCCTGACTAGACATCGATGTTACTGCTGAAAAGCTTGTTTGTACTCATAGCACTGTTCCAGCTTGCCCTGTCCACTTTTTGCCACAAAAATTGGTAAGTAGCACAGTAAGTAGTTGGTAAACCCACGGCATCTGTCAGCTTTCACTCATCAGGAGCATTCCTTCATGCTCTACAGCTTTCTTTCTTGATTATTACGCAGTCCAGTTATTAATAAAATATGATTCAAATAGTGTATTGAATGAAAGCAGAACATGCATTTTTTGTTGCTTTAATTGTAGCTTGTGCTTAAACCTAGATGATACATTGATAATATCATTGATATAACAAACAGAGTGATACAATTCTTCATTAGGCATTGAAACATAGGAGGGGCATTACAGAGCCTGAATGGTACCATTTTCAACTGCTGTAAGTTCATAGTCAGATTTGTTAACTGGGAATTGCCAGTATAAAATTATGAAGAATTAACACACATAGGAAATTGTTAGAGATATAATTATTATTTGGGATTGTGTATGCATCTCTAACAGTAATGCTATTCAGCCATTGAGAATCTTGACAAAAAAACCTGCTGAACACACCATAGATTTGAATCTCTTAGTAATACCCTTTTGTAGCATCTTAGCCTACTTTGATGCTTCAACAACCAGGGAAAGCTAGAAAGGACAACTTTGGAGTGAGATAGGGAAGAGGGAAGCAAATTATTGATCAAGAAAAGTGCTATCACTAAAACATGGAGAATGTATAAAAAACAAAACAAACCTTTGATTCTTGTCTATAAGATACATCATAACATAACTCAATCAGAACTCAGTCATTGTGTTTTTTAGACTAAAACATGACTAAAAACAACATCTGGGCAACATTAAGCACAGATTACATATCAGAATTGCAAGAATGCGCAACACCTTATTTAATAGTTATGCGACACAAAACTGACAAATAACACAGATATACAAAAACACATAAATGGTGTAATGACACAAAACTGCTAATCACTAACACTCCTTCTCAGTTGCTGTGTCACTTGCCAATCCTAGGGCACTGCTGAGTCTCTCAAAGTTAACACAGGACAATGAATTAGTAAGGATATCAGCTGCGTGTTCTTTTGAAGAACAAAATTTCAATTCACCACTTTGTATCTGGTCCTTGTGTAGTGATAACGAGTAGCAATATGCTTAGTTCTTGGAGGGAAGACAGCGTTTTCACCTATCTTTATTGCTGCTCGGTTTTCTTCAAAGATTACTATAGGTTTCTTTTGAGGATTCTTTAAGTTCTCAAGAAGTCTTCTTATTCTTCTTATCCAAACGGATTCTTGTGTAGCAAAGCAAAGAGCTATGTATTCAGCTTCTCCTGTAGACTGAGCAACAACTTGCTGTATCTTGCTTCCCCAACTGATTGCTGCACCGTTTTTGATCAGAACATAAGCACTTGTCCATCTTCTTTCATCCAAATCACTAGTCAGCATCAGAATAAACATGCAATTCAGAATTTTTTCTGTTGTATATAGCAACCCACGCTTGGAAGTTCCACATACGTATTAAAAATCCGCTTCAATATTCTCCAGTGAATTTCACTTGGGTCATTACAGAAGGATGACACCTTGTTTACTGCATTTGCTACATCCGACAAATATAGCAGACAACCTATGCAGTTCGAATTGGCAAAATGATCCCAGTATGTACTGGTTTCTGCATCAACCTTCTGTTGTACTGGAGGTGTGCTAACAAGCCATTCAGCTCCATCCAAAACTGAATTTCCGCCAAACACTTTGTAAAACGCTTAGAAATGAGTAGGTTTTTTCTGCCCCCAAGTCAGAAATTTAAGTCCTCGACGATTGCAGAGCCGAGGACTGTGAGCCTTCTTACTCTGTTTGTGAATTTTTCCCAGTCAGCGTTGTTAAAAGCTATCAGTACTAAAATGATGATACACCCCACAGTCTGCCCTTAACTTGAAATGTTTTCCCCATAGTAATAGTTGGATTACTGCTAAACCAGAGCTCATTATTTCACGTTTTGGCATCTTATTCTAGACATTCTTTTGTTAAACAATTGTCTCCTCTTTTGTCAAATCTTATAGTTATCATTTAGCCTTGAGGCTATTGTTATACATTTCAGTTACTGTAGTGATGGTTTTATTTAGTCTGAAATGTGTTTGATTAATTTGGCCTTTTTCTAGGCAGGCCGTCTGAAGACCCCACTAATCCTGATTATGCACCATCCATATTCAATTTTCACGCATTGAAACAAACAATCTTCAAGAAAGCAAACATTTAATTTTCGAAGTCTAGCAAGTCAGATTGCAAAAGAAGAAGGTTATTATTATACACTATCAATTAGTGGAAATGAGAAAGAATCTGCAGCATTAGCACTCCTAACTTTGTCATCTCAGTCCAAAAACGAAGAAGCAGAAGGTAGTTTTTTACTCTGTGTTCTCGTTGTTGACTACGCCCTTTAACCAGGGAGTGTTTTAATGTTGGTTGCCAACAAGTATAGCAAGGCATAATGGACAGCTGGGGAGCTTGACATAGCAGTGCACACGCCTCTCCAATTAAGATGCGCAATTGCACACGTGCAACTTGACATGCACTTGGAAGAAATTAGGTGCACTTTTAATCATTCTCGGCATTCTTCTTGAGTCACCAGACCACACACCTACGTAAAATGTAATGCATATTTCAAGCACCTAGTTGTAATAAGTCCCTTCGGGATGCGTTGTAACTCACTCATAAAAATTACCTTACGGAGAAGCCGAAATGTAGTCTTGTGTTACTGTGAAGCAATTTATACACTTTTGGCATCCTGAAGAAATCATCTTGAGAATAAGCTAATCCAAAAAAAAACAAACACTTTTTAACATTTCAAGTATTCCTTTGAAAAACGGTTAGACAAACTACATACTTGTTCTTTTTCGTTACACCATTTCTTACCATTATTTATTGGACAACATTAGGGTTAATTTTGTGGTATCTGCTTTGCCTTCAATTTGGGAATTCAGCGATACATATGACTTTCGATATGTATTGTTTAATTGTTAGTTATGTGTTGCTTTTAAACAATTTATTATATTCTTGTAAATCATTAACTGGAGCATTATCACAATAGCTGCATCGAGAGGAACTTGAGAAGATTCCACCTTGAAACTCTCAGACTCTAAAAGCCAATTCTCAAACCAAAACCATGCTACCAATTGTGCTGAGTAACATAAATGGCGTTGATTTTGATGTTAACATGGTTCTTATCATCAGGTCTTATGATGTATCATAACACGAGTGCAGACATTCGGTGTATTGTCGACATTGCCGTAGCCACGAATTTTCTTGTAGTGGGGGGCGCAGGGGGTGGAAATAAGAAAGTTATACTGCGAGCGAAGCTCGTAGTGCATTCACAAAGTGAATGCCAACGGAGCTGGTGGGGCTGGAGAGTGCTCTGAGCCCCCGGTGGGGGTCCGCTACGAAAAATTTTCAGGATTTTAACCCCTCTAGATGCGCTAAAAACACTACAATTTCTACTTGTTTTTGAGTTATACAACACGAATATTAACGTAAAAGGTGAACAAAAAACGTAATTTAAACTATTATACAACACAAAATACAGAAACTAATAGATATATACAAGAAACTACTATGTCCAAGGTTTCTTTTCTTGTTTCATTTAGCATCGGAGAGGGTCCACCATTGTTGGAGGCGACAAGGAAGTCAATTTTTCAAAATCTATCTCTCTGGAACGGCTATAAATGCTATCCTGAACATAAATTCAGAGGGGAATTAAAAATCTTGAACTCGACTAAAAAATCATAATAAAGTGGTAAACCTTAGTTTATTACTTGATTAATGTTATGAATAAGATTTTCAGGCAGTTAAGTGATGTGAATCACTTAGGAATTCAAATTTGATAACAAAAAGGAAAATAAAAAATGGAAAAAAATGTCATACGAAAAGTTTATGTAAAAAAAGTTAGGTTTATGTTTTACCTCGCTCTAATAAGAGAAGCAGAGTTACAGTTTTGAGTTATAGTTCTCTGCGTAGAGGAGTGAAGGTAAACAAATCGTAAGTCACACAAAGCAATAAAAGCACGGGTCTTTAAAATCGGTATTATATTTATGCAGCAAAAGAGCAAAGAGATCGTATCTGAGAGAACAAATAAAATAATAGTAATCAATGAAACATGAAGTCAGACAAATGAAAACAAATACCGCTGTATTTATACTCATGATCTTCTATCTCTTCAGTAATTCTTTTCTTTTTTATTAACAACTGTTTTTAAAGAAACCATGCTTGGAAATTTTGGGGGCCTGGCCCCCCCTGCTCCCACGGTGGCTACGGCACTGATTGTCGACCATGTTTGTTCTCATCTCATCTTAATGTCGCGTGTTTTAAATTTTTATGAGTAATGTATAATCTCTTGGGATGGCGACTTGATCCCAACTAGCTGGATTCAGGGAAATATGTTTGGTTCTGCCATGTAGGCCAGCAAAATCCACTATTAAAGTTTATATTTCTTTTTATGGAACGTAGTATAAGTTGATTGTGTGGAATTGTGTCCTGCCAGAATATAACTTTGAAAACTGGCAAAAAAGGGTCCTTAGAAAACACTGGATATACAGTAAATTGACCTTGCACGAATGAACTATTGTCGGTTCTGATACGCGCTAAATCTGTCAAGTATTTTATACATTCAATTTTAGAAGTCATGCTGGAAATTACGCCAGTGATTGTGCAGGACCCCAAAGGTTTAATGTGCCAGTTGCCATTACGAAAGGAGCTGGATGATGGAACTGTTGTTTTACTTGACAAATACGATAATTTTAAAGATGAAGGAGCTGTTTATGAGCTGTTCAAAAGTATTGTCGAGGAAGGAGATAAATACCCTTATGAAACGATGAAAGACTTAGATAGCTTTAGACAATTGTATGCTTTACATGATGTATTTATAACGAGACTTGCAGTATCAGGTCAGATCGTGGGTGCATTTTACATTAAACCTAATTTTCCTGACCGTTGCTCGCATATCTGCAATGCCGGGTTTATGGTTCGTAAGGAATATCGTAAGAAAGGGATTGGAAAATTCATGACTGTCAATTATCTGCATTTAGCGAAAGAAATGGGTTACAAAGCATCGTATTTCAATCTTGTCTTTGTTACTAATGTAGCTGCGATCGAGTTGTATCGGAGCTTAGGATTTATTGAAGTCGGTCGACTCCCAAAAGCAGGAAAGCTTAAAACGCATGGCTACACGGATGCAGTACAAATGTATTTTGACTTGGAAATGCTCACTCAACTCGCATAACCATCTGCGTGCAGACACCTGGATTAGGCAGGTGCTGGTGGGTGGGTGTGTTTGTAGGTGTGTGTGTGTTGGGGAGGAGGTCGTTAGAGAGAGATGTTAAAAATCTGCCACGTATTGAATACCCAGTTGATACCTTTAATTATTGGTAATAAAATAAACATTATTGAACAAATTTGTATCTAATGATTGCATTATTCATGCTTTAGATAATGAATTACGTTGAGTAGAATATTTTTTTGTTTGCTCTTGAAATGATATGAAATAACCCATAACAGTGCTAATCAAGTTTGAAAACTAATAGTTGACCTCGACCGCATGTACCAGTTTACCTTCCGATCTAACTATCTCTTATTTGTTGCCTACTTAGAACTATTTTAAGTCACATTTTAAACAATTAATATTATTTGTCACCTTGCGAAGCCTTTTAAAGTTGTTTAAGGAATGTATTTATCTCTGTAAATGCTATCTTCAAGAGAAGAAGACGGGCAATTGTATCTTTCCAAGCACATCTATCCCTGGTCAAGGTTTTTGCGTCGCGTAGGTGTAAATTTTGGTAGGTGTAAAATCTACTTTAAGGAGATGCCAGCTAACATTGTCGTCTGAAACAGATATCGCTTGGGTCCTTCGTTTCGGCGACCTAGTGTACTCTCTAGCTCCCATCTTTAATTCGTTCAGTACAAGCACAGCTACCAGGAACTAAGATCTTGGCAATAGTTTAGTTGGAACTGGAATGTATAAGGAACTATAATTTCGAAAAGTCTTTCCTCATATAAGGAAGCTAATGTTTTACTAACACTATAAGAGTCACATGTTACACGGTGTTGGTTTTGATTCTTGGTAGAATTACATGAAGCTGTGGATACACTGGCATTATCCGTGGCCTCATTTTGTTCACTTTTCTTCAGTGTGACAGCCAGTCTAAGCTTTTAACTCTAAAAGGTTATACGTTTAGAAGGAAAAAGCCCACCTAAGGTAGTCAACATCTATATGCGTTGAACAAGATCCAGAGACGTAGGATCAATGGGAGATGGTGCACAAAAAGTTCGCTATTCGTACTTCTAGACTTGATAGGCTCTTGGTACCAGGACTTTCAAGTTAGGTCAGTAAAACTCCGACTCCGTTGACTTGCACAAATCTACCTCCGACTCCTTTGACTCGCTATAAGTCGACTCTGACTTGTGCCAAGATTTCCCGGCTCCGACTCCCGTCTCCAAAGCGCTTGTCTTACATACAGTCCATTACATTATTATCTTGTACGTATTCTGTTATTTTGTTTCTTACGTATTTAGCTCCACCAATCCAATTGGGTTCCGTCCTCTTACAATAGCCTCAATGTAGGAGACGTCTGTCCATTGGTTGATTTTATCGGACCACATCGTTCTGCCTCTGCTCCTTTTTTACTCGATGTTTCCATCTAGGAATTTTTTAGCAGATCTTCTTTACGAATGGCGTGAGCGAAAAATCTAAGGATTCTCTTCTGGATGATTTTAAATAATCTTTCTTTGACTTTCCTTCGTCTTAACACTTCTTCGTTTGTATCTCTGTCTGTCCATTTGATGTTTAGCACTTTTCTGTAGCATCACATCTCAAGAGTGCATAAACGGTCTCTAGTTGTTTTCGATGTTATCTACGTTTCAGCATCGCATAACAGGGTTGTCCTGATGTAACACTTTAGAATTCTATTCCTTGCTGTTAGGGAATTCGATATTTAGTTAGTGTCTTGGTCATATTTGAGAAAGCTGTTCTTGCAATGTCTATTCCTTTTCTATTTAGCTAGCAGTTTTTTCTTATTTATTAATTTATTTACGGTTGCATATTGCAATCATTCTATTTCTGATATTTCTTTAATTCTGTCTTTTTGCAATAAATATTTTGGAAAAGCATGGCCATGCCAGTTTTTATTATAAAGAGCCAAGAGTCATTTGCAGTTTTTTTAACTACCGACATATACCTTATTTGTATTGCGACTTCGCAACTCTTAACTCCAACTCTGGCCATAGCGAGCACGATAACCAGGTTCCGTTTCTCTTACGCTTTCAATCATTTTTTTCAGGCGAAATGGTCCGCGGAAGATTTATACAAGGACATATCTTTGCCTTTCTTCTTTCTTCAGTGGTACCTATTTCATACGATCATCATACATTTTAAGGAGTCAAATTCGTAATGGCTGGGGTTTTTTGTCAAAGGCACCAATTATATTCCATTTTTCTACATTTTATTATATCTAGCTTCCTTGGCTTGGGAAGATGCAATGTATGAACTCGTGTATCTTTGAAAATTGTCCTTCGATTTTGATGCGATTCCAATGGGAACGGCAGGCATACTTTTCTGTCAACATTATGGTGTAAATCAAATCGAAGGAAATGATCGGACACTTGTTCTAACATCCAACAATTAAGTCTATGGTTGTAACAAAGCAGACCGGGTATTGAGTAACAACTTTAATTTTTAAGGTTCCTAATTTGGATTTTCCAAAAAACACACATTGATCCCTTTGGAAGAGTATTGGGGATTGTAGTGCGTCTGTAAATAAACGGAGTTAAGAAAATTGCAAAAATATTATTGTGAAGTTGTATATTTATCATAAGGGCGGCGGACCGTGAAACAACTTATGTACAGTTAGCCACCACTCAGGCAACATTTACTAAACTTTGATTGGCATTGACACCCACATTAGTGAACATTTTTTAATTAAGTTGTTTCTTGATGACCGTGTATCTTTTTCTTTATCCTTTTAGACTTCCCTTTATCTATTTTTACACTGTTTTATTGTTTGTTATTCTGTTGCACAACGTAGACCTTAATGGATTGTAAATTCGCGGATGGACTGTCCGCTCCTTCAAAACTGTCGTTAAGATTCTAATGCAATATTTCATCGCGTACAAAGTTTCCTAATTGTAAGAAGCTTAAAAATTCTCTTAGTCAATATACTCATAGTCTAACAATGATCACGTAAATTTGTTAGAGTTTGCTAATGACTGTGGAGTTAGTAGTGAAGCGTGGACAGAAATAGACCAATGACAAAAGTAATATACCCAAGGATGAAAGACACCAAAAAGGTAGATTTAAGGTAAATGGTAATGGGCCAGACTAGTGAAACAGTTGTAATGGAACAATCATTTCCTTCTATTTACAAAGGCTTTGTTTCCATACTACCCCACGAAACAAGTCTATTGTACATTGTTTTCTTAATTGTAAACTGTTTATTACCATAATTTCAGGAATCCAGTGGGAAGATATCCAGATCAAATTGGGTTTGACAATCCTCCACTCCCCTATCTTTGTTGAGGTTATATGGTCAGTGGATGGAGATAATTGTTTTTTTGCTAATCAAGAATGAGAACAGAGTTTCGGTTTTTGTTGTTAAAGCAAACTCTCCAAATGATGGAATTAAACACTGCAAGTCAACCAAAGCAGTAGAATATTACAAGCAAATTTATCAGTGATTTTTAATTTTTTTTATTTAAGAGTTGTCTTTCGTACAAAATTGGCAATTATCTGTCCATAACAAGGTGATCCCAGAATGGAGTTCGCACCGAGCATTAAAGAGAAGCAATCCTTATGCTGTAAACTAAAAACGAGGGGTACCATTAGTGCTATTTTTCTCGTGCTCTTGATTCTGAGACAGAAACAATATTCGGAAAAATGAAACTATACCGTGTATTAACGAATTCACACAAAAACTCTTGGTCTGCTAATTATTTGTCAATTATTTTATTTTCTTGTACCACTCCCTATTTTGAAAATAGTTCTCTCTGTTAAAATGCCTTCATTTCACTAGCAGGTCAACACGCAATCCTTGTACAAAGGAATAAGCGTGAATTAGTAAACAAAAAAACGTCCTTTTCTGCTTGGCAGTATGTCAAGTCTTATAACTGTTGTATTAAAATATAATCACTATGCTCAATTCACCTCCCGTAAAAGCAAGATGGCAGGATTACATCAAGGGTAAAAGCGATATCATAATTACACTCCTAGAAAAAATACAGTCCAATGATATAAGGAAATGCCCAGAATAAACAACACTAAACCGATCTTTAACCTCAGGGGGGAATATGAATATCTGCCAGTTTTACGTGGGGTAAAACGACCATGTAGTACTTTTAGCCGGGGGATATAAGGGGGTAAAACAGCGTTATCGGGGATAAATACAAACTCTCGGAAAGAAATTTGAAACAATAACACATGCGCTTATAAGGTTAATACTAGCTTTATTGAAAGTTTTTCAGAATGATTACATGAATTTCAGTATTACTGTTGCTGCGAAATAAATTATGAAACCAATCTAATGAAGTTACATTAAATAGCTATAAGAAAATATTTAAGATGATGAAACACTGTTGTGTAAAGATCATTTATTTATTGAAATGTCTCTTGCTAATAGTCTTCTGCAAGGGTTTACGCCTTTAAACGATGGGCGTGTGTATCTGACATGGTATTTGTGTTCCCTTCTTTCATCATGTTTTATCTTCCTGCTCCTTTTTTATTGCTGTTTACTTCTGTAAAGACCTTCTCATCACATCGTTCTTTCTTTTATTTGGCAAACCACATGAAAACCAACAGTTTAACCTTGTTTCTATATATATTTGGAGTGGTCCAATCTTGTCTAGCGATCATCAAACGGGCTCTGTGCTAGGTATATACTTTCTTAATGTAAGGTGAACTCCTTGAACTCTAAAGCCCAAAAAGAATTATTACAAAGAAGAAAAATTATCATTCCTTCAAAATCATTGTTCTAAGAGTAATAAAAATTAAATGACTTAAATTCCCATGAAAGTTTTTTGAGAACAGCAATCAAGTATTGCTATCAAGCATTACACTGTAGGAGGAAACACAGTTATCGTATAGGTCAACAAAACAATTAAATTATTATTGAAATATAATAGAGTAAGATCATTGAAAAGAGTGGGAATGATAAGGACGGTATCGACACGTCAAAGAAAGCTGTAATTTAAGTTATATATATACATATAAAGGTGTATGTATATTCATATATATATATATGATGGCACGGAGGTTTGAGTGTTGGCTTTTAAGTCTGAGGATTGCAAGTTCGAGCCCCGTCGGC
>JANTCA010001150.1:0-12199 GCA_024741275.1 Chironex yamaguchii
TAGATAGATAGATAGATAGATAGATAGGTAGATAGATAGATAGGTAGATAGATAGATAGATAGATAGATAGATAGATAGATAGATAGATAGATAGATAGATACATCAATTAAAATAAAGAAATATTTACGTTTCAATTAGCTCTCTTTTTATTCTCCCCAAAATATCCAATGTCAAAGAGCCTGTAGGTTCTCTAAATTTGGTTTCTAATGCTGAATCTTTTACCTTTATAGTTCTCTTCTACACTTCTCTTTTCTTACCAAAGGTTTTCCTTGTGTCCAAAATAAGAAATTGTGTATGCTTTGACCAACATAGTTTAACCTTGTCTTACTGAACAAATTTTATTACAACAACGTTGTTTGGATTATAATTCGCAAACAGTTATTTCTTCTAATTTTTTCAAAACACACACTTCTCAATTCCCATGAAAGTTATGCATAATACCTGTGATAATAATAAGATCTTCATCAGTTATGCTTAATGCTCTTCAGTGAGAAATGTTACTTGTTAATTTTGTGTTTGTTTGTTTTCTAGATCACAGGAAGTAATAAATCAAGCTAGAGAAACCATTTCAAGGTATAAGCTGATTAAGTGCATAAAGCATAAGCACTCTTATTGTTTCTTTGATAATCCGACCATCTGAATAAGAAGGGGCGTCTAACTATCTATTGTTGTGACAAAGATACTAGATTTGAAAATTGCCTAGCATTGTGTATATGGTTTACAACAATGGGTCTTTTGACAAGAAATTGCCCTAATTTTCCTTATCGCTTTTCCGTGAGCTATTGCTTATTTATTATTTTTTATTATTTTATTAACTCTGATTCTCCAGATCATTTTTCACCATGCCTTTCTCTCTCATGATTTTTCTGGCTCTTCTCACTTGGAAATACCAGTCGTACCTTTAACACTGTAGCCCACAAAATACATTCAGGATTTATAAAGTTCCTTTATGGCGAGTAAAGAGTATACGTGAACTAGATGGAGAACTTCAACAATTAGGCTGTGATATACAAATTGCAGTAGTATATTGCCTGACAAAGAAATCTCTGTACAGCTTGAGATATTTCTCTAAGCCTGAATTCCATCAAAGCTTAGTTACATTCATCTTAAAGCAAAGTAATCTAATTCCTGGGAAAAAAGCCATCTACAAGCCATTAGAACTTTCCAGAACAGTATAGAATGCTATAGAACACAGTAGAACATTCTAGAAGCTTTTAGAAAAAATAGAATCAAATGGAACTTTCTAGAAGCTTCATGTAAATATTGCATCAGTATTGTTCCTGTATATATATCACTTTCTAGAAGGTTCTAGACGTACATATTCTAGAAGGTTCTAGTCGTCCATAACAATACCTTAGTTTGCTATTGCATCCTTTCTTTAGTCTTGTAACACATTTTGCAAGCCTGCCTACTTGTTTTCTTTCTATCACTATTTGCACTAAAAACCAGCTGTCCTCTTACATTTCATAGCATGCCCTAAAAATTGCACCACTCATCTTTCTACATTTAAATTTGAAATTTTCTGCCAATGAAACTACCAATCAATTATTTTGTAGTTTTGTCATTTTGTCAAGTTAATTGTCCAAAATCTCAAGATGTCTATAATATTATTCGCCAAAATGTTGAATTTTTCTTTATCAAAAAACAGGATAAAGAAAAACTTTTAGATCATGCTGGCTACTTTTTTTAGAGAGAAGATATATGGCCCAACGTGATAGTAGCATTGACATCTACATAGTAATTGTTCCTCCAAAGCTTTGCCTTCATGCTAATCGGCTCATTGGTCTATGTGGTTACCTACAGAACAACCCTAAATTGATTCTATAAGGTTTTGATTCGGCAGAAATAAGTGCTGCTGTAACAACGGAGTTATAACTACAAGACCAATCAAATTAAAAGGCGCTTGATTGCTCATAGAACATGTGTTTTAGTTGGAATAGGTTTGTATAGTTAATAAAATAATTAGCCATCATTCGCAATAACTGCTTATGCTATGCACTTATTTTTGCAAAAATCTGGAAAAATTGAGCTAGTACAGGAACGTTTTCTTAAAGTCATATATTCCCAGTACAGTTTTTTAAGGATTTCTGAGAAGTTTCATTGCACTTGCCTTAACTAATGTTTCTAGGCTTTTCAAAGCAGGACTTATAAAAGGTTTTACAGGAATTTCTTTTTTCCAGTGGTACTCAAGTGTCTTAATTTTTTATGATATGAAGTGTTGGTTCCTTTTGGAGGGATGTAAATAAATTCTGTATCGTATCACCTTTTAAACTTGGTTCACCGCGAGTTTAACCATCATTTAAAATTCATACACAAAGAGGAGCTCTGTTTTACATTTGAAATTCACGCCCTTAAAATTTGATAACTGGTTTTGTGCTATACACTGGATTTGGGGTTAAATTTGATAGTCGTTTCAGAGAATATTACGTCCTCTTAGTACCCAGCCTAGTGAATTTATCACAAGCCTTCTTTCTACGATAATGTGTGAATGCAATAAAAGGTTGTTTGTAGTTGTCAATATGTCCTTGTGACTTGTCTTGAAATGAAAGGTAAACGGTTTCTCTGAGAACCAAATCGGGGGCTGAATCCGCGACTTTCTGCTTACAGGGCAGATGCTCTGACAACTGAGCAACGGGGACCTTGTTTCTCAGAGGTGAATTTGAGAGGTCGTGATTTGATAATTGCGTCATTGCAATTGCATCACTACACTGTTATTTTGACTCATTGGCTCCTTTTAATGAAATATCCTAGATGTATAGAGGAAACCAAAGTCTGGCAAGAACTTCTTGAGAAATACAAGGCTCTAAATGCTGATCAAACAAGGTAAATGCTCATTTCGCATGTTGAATAGAGAAGAATTACTTGTTTTCTTACAAAGATCTTATCTTTGTTGTGATATGGCATGGTAAAGACGACATAGTGATTTAAGGCTATATCATCACAGCTGAAAGATAACAAATAGTTTTTGATTTAAAAGATCTTGGTCTTGTCATAACTTTCTGGCCAATATATTGTTTCAAATGTAATTTTCTAAATATGCGTTTCCTGCAACGATATTCTGATGATGATACTTATTTCAGATTTCTGCTCAGGAGTTTAGTGTCATGGGGTGCTTGAATTGGAACTGCATGTCTTGGCTACATTCTGAGCCCCCAGAGTGGTTTAGACAACTCTCCCCCAAAACTAGTTTGGCAGTGAATATAATGCCCAATATTTACTGAAATTAAACTAAAATACCCTAAATAAGATAATTCCCATTTTTGGATTTCAAGATTTTTTTAATCTTTTTGTTTTTCAAAACCGGACTGTGCCGCCGTGCTCTTTTAAAGTCTGTTCTTTGTCGTCGAATAATGCAGAAACGGATCACAAAAAATATCAGCATAACGGGAATTGTTTTAGAAAAAATGTTTTCAATGGAGACTGAATACGTTTCAGCTCCCACCCAGACACTGTTCTAATGTTTTTGTGTATGTAGAACTTGCATACAAATGTCTTCTTTCCTTGACCTTCACATTTGTGGAAGTCATTGAGTGCTGAATGCTTTCCTCTTTCATGTGTCTTTCAATATGCCAGGTCTAATTTTATTCGGTACCGGTCTTCTTAATTATGCCTCCTGCTTTGCGGTTTTCTTTTGTTGTTTTTGGACGGCTTTCTCCATTTTTGATGTTAATTTATGTGTGATGTGGTTTTATGTACATTTGAAGAAAAACCCATTTTCATGTATGTCAAGATTGATGTTCGTTTAAGTACAGTAGTATTTCCTCAGAATGGAGTGCAGCATCAGCTGCCTATGTACTAAAGCAAAGGAGAAAAGGCAGAACTGTTGTGAAGAAAGCATGTTTTGACGTGACTATTTATGTTTTGTTTTGATTGTATACGTACGAGAACCGGTAATTTAAATTACAAAATTTTAACCCATAATTGTGTGTTATAGAACTAGTGGCCATATTGGGTCCACAAGAGTGTATTGATTAATTTCAAGGGCTACATGAACTGAGTTTGAAATACTTCCATGCCACGTGACTAGCACGTTAGGATCTGGATTCGGCATAATGCGATTGGACGAATTTTCTTCCAGCCAGAAAATGTTAAAACAAACATTGAAACAACTCTTTGAAAAACTTTAAAACGGCTCATATGTTAATGCTATTCACCTAACGCAACAGCTCTCTCCCCATCGGAGCACCACTAACTTCCCAAATATTTCTGTGTTTGAATAGTATCTGCTTAGATTTTTGGGCCTTGGAATTCTATTGTCTTGGATCGTCACAAAAAAACCTTTGTAGCAGTGCTTTAATATTTTGCATAACACGAAGTAGCATGTATATACGTAGCGAACAAAACACACACTAGTAGGGGAATTATAAAGAATACAGACACACATGACGAGTTTTTGGTGCCCTTCTTACAAGTTTGGCCCCCTTGCCCTTTTCTTGTTCAGGCGTCCCTGGGGAGACCCGAGTACCATGGTGCATATTAGGACAACCCATATTTGGTAATGATATCACGAAGCCACAACCATCAAGGAAGTTATCGTCTGGAAACCCTGTTACCATGATGCCTGTTGCTCTAGGTTATTTGAATTTTGAGGAACTAGGAATCCCAGCTTTGGCTTGGTGGAGATTTGCGCTGTCCGTGTGCCTCTTGTTTTGAATAAATTAGTGTTCTGGCTGCATATACCTTCTATTTTGTTATTCTTTCTTATAGTCAAGATTGTGATGAAACTGCCGTGGATGTGCTCGCTCACTTAACTCAAGATGAACAAGATTTGCTCAACAAAAAAGCAGACCCGGCAAAGGTCACTGGAGATATCATTGAAGTTATGCAAAGTTTTAAAACCAAAGTAAGTGGTAATTATTGTTCGTTTTGTCAAATGATCTTAAAAGCAATATAGCTGCAAGGCATTGTTAAAATAATACGACATTCTTCAGTTTAAAAGACATGTTTCGACTGAACTTCAGTCATCTTCAGTTACAAGTAAGTCTAAGTGTCTGTAATTTATATTCTATGCTATAGCAGTAAAACAGTATAGGCCAACAATTATATAAAAGATCCTATTCAAATTAAAAATTTTTGTCAATAATATGTAGCATGAAATTGTTGAGTAGAATAAAAACAAAACCATAGAATAAAAGCGAGCCTAAATACAATAAAAACATTTAAATACATAGAAAAGAACTTTATTACATTAAAAGAGTCTTGATGCAATAAAAGCAAGCCTACTTACAATAAAAGGGTAAATAATTTCAGACCTAAGTGCATGCCTAAGGCATGTGTGACAGTGTAAATTTTGCTATGAAGTCTACGTTTACAGTGTACACGCCAGCTATTCGAGGGAATTAATAAACACCATGATAATGAAGTTGATGCAGATACCGAAAGGAACTTGTTGGTTACTTATTTCGTTGATTCACAGAAATGTAGTGGCATGGGGCTAGTACGTGGCTAATAAAATATAAAATTTGTAACTCTACCGCCCTTTTGAAGAAGATAACGATCCACCCACGAATGTTCTACATACAAGGCCTTAGTTATGCAATAGATATAGTTAGCAGAGTGGAGACACTAAAATTAAGACAAACTGACATCCATGATTTCTTTAAGAATTGAAATTGTGAAGTGCACACAGGAGGTGAAGTTGGATTTACATTTACGTTGCCTTATCACTGAAAAAAATCTAAACATCTTTACAGAGGACACAGCAGGACTTTCTCCAAAATGACAGGTGACCGCTGTTGTCAGTTTGCATTGTACTGTCATTGTCAGAACAATAAAAAAGTTTTATAAAGATCCTGGTTTATGACCTGAAGTTGTAGAAGCTAAACGTTAGCTAGGTTCTCAGCGGTACTTCTGGTTGTGTAACATCTCTTCAACTGTTGCTTAGATATACAGTAGCTCGCGATTCGCGACATCATGACCCCCTGTGTTTCCTTTGATCATTTTAACAGCAACCTGCGGTTTGACGCTGTGTTCCGTTTCTCTTATTGATCATGACAGGTAACATCCATTTCCTCTGCTTTAAAATTGTGCAAGGAGTTTAAGGACGTATCAAAGGCTTACGTTACAAATCAAGTACAGTTATTAGGTAAGTATCGTTGTTTCCAGGATAAAGTTCAGCGTAAGTCTAGGACCAATCCCGCCAACATATGCCTTAAATTAAGCAAGCACGCCTACAGTTTGCCTTGCCACAACTCCAAGCGAACAAAGAAATTGCCTTGTTCTTACTCCTAAGCAATCCTGTCAGAGGTTTTTCTTCCCACGAAAATTGACTTGCCCAGACTCCAAAGGTAAGGACTTAAAGGAAGACATTGGCGATCTAAGGATAGCAGTGTGTAAAGGAATTGTCAGTGGAGTTCTGACTAACCATAGGGGGTTTGAAGGGTGACAATAAGCAGATAATTGATAGGTAGAACAATTGCCAAGGAAGGTTATAGACGCAAAGCAATCAAAAAAGTGGAAATAAAGTGAAATTTTTATAGTAGTTACTATACAAGCCCTGGAAGACCCGAGCTCAAGGCTCAGGGGGTAGATTATGGGTATATATTAACCGCATACCTCGTGTGAGCCGGCAGGCAAGCAACCGATAGCATATGTGGGTTGTCAGGATTGACTGACTCGTAGTGTTTCGGTCACTTGTGTTGAATTGTTCAGCTTATCAGGATTGGTGTATAATCTGCAGTTGGGAGACGTTTGTTCGAAGCTTAGCTAGTCTATTATTTTACTTTTAGTTCTGTTTAGCTCCTGTTGTCTTGTAACTGATGACTAGAAAGTGGACACCTGAAATACTGTACAAGGCTGCTTGAATTATCTTTTACTTTTACGTTAAGTCTTAGTTGTACCATTTAATTCCATTTATTCCGTTTAACTAACCACCTACCCGTCTATCTGCCCGTCTGTCTATCTTTCTTATATCGCTTCATTGGTTATTCTTTTGTGCTTCTTGTCCTCGTTTTAGGTGCAAAATCATTATCGGAAGATGCCAAGACGCCAAGAACCCTTATTCGAGCTATCGTGAAAGGAAGATGAAGTAAACCCGCATAAGCACGGAAATTATAAATAGCAGCAGTTGAAGTAGTGTGTTATATCCTTCTGTGTGAATGCCGAACTATAGCACACGAGATTTTGGCACAAGTGACAGGTCGCATATTCACCACAATCATTTTGTCATGTCTGGTGAAACAGATGCTTTCGTTCCAAACGCATTAAGTGTAAGGTGTATTCCTTCTTTGCTATGGGATTGTTGTGATGATCGTACAGTGACAGCCATGACCCACGTTTATTTATTTAGCTTGTCCCGTTCTCACAAGCTTACAGAATCCTTAAACACGAGGTAACCAAGTTTGGAATTGAGGGAAATCCTACCGTGTTCACCATGGTAGTCTCCCGATACCCATTTCAAATTGTAACATTCTTGAAAATATATTTTAACTTGCCGTTTTCGTAACCGTTGGTATGGTTTGATGCCAATGTCAAACCCAGACAGCATCTTGTAATCTGTAAACAGTACTATCCTTTCCATTGTTCTCCCTGGGAAAAAATTTGTGCGTAGTGACATCCTGATGAGAAGTGCGCTGTGTTTTGAAGTGGCATGAGTGTCCAGTGTGATGTGGCTTTTTGTAAAGCACATTCGCTGGTTGTTTGATGTTTGTCATGCAGCTCTCGACGATCCCATTCCAAACCTGGTTCTGTTTGCGTAACGGTGTGTTTGTGGGGCATAGTGGTAGGGGTGGAAGCGTAGCGGTATATGAGAGCAGCGTAGCGGACCCCACGCAAAAACGCTTTTGGAGAACACCGCCTTTCCCGTGTTCAGGTGTGAATGATGTTATATAAACGGAAGACAAGACGATTAGCTCCAATTTTCAAATGGAAACGATATCTTGTAAACTGGAACTGATTTGAGTTGATGCGATGTTCCAACTGAAGACTGTAGCCTGTAAGCTTGATCTAAAGAGGGCTCAGTATTTGTTTCCATT
This sequence comes from Chironex yamaguchii, assembly GCA_024741275.1. Taxonomy (NCBI): domain Eukaryota; kingdom Metazoa; phylum Cnidaria; class Cubozoa; order Chirodropida; family Chirodropidae; genus Chironex; species Chironex yamaguchii. The sequence goes on from JANTCA010001150.1 coordinate 7,976, forward strand.
GGGCATAGTCTATTAGAAGAAGCTTCTAGTTACATATTGTTAATTGTATAGTTTTTTATTTTGACTTCTTATATTGTAATACAAAATGTGTTAATTATCATTCTAAACGTTCCTGTTTTATAATTGTAACGATCGAATCATTCTATCTTGCTCTCTTTGATGATTATAACGAATTGCAATGTGGTAACGACTGGTTGATAATCTTTGTTGGGACTTATGTCGTCGCTATTTTAAAGCGCGAAACGATTTTATTGTAGAGCAGCAGAGGTAAAAGCTTGACGTAGGACAAATGTTGTCTACTGCGAAGTATCTTACGATATTTCCTATTCTTAAAAAACATTTTCACTGTTAACTTTAAAGGTCGTCAGGCTGAACTCCTTAATTCCCGAAACATAGAATAGAACTTGCAATTTTACGCCCTTTTATGAGGAAGAAGACGATCTATTCGCAAATTTGCAGCGTTAAGTTCATTCTGTCCCTCGAGTAAGCTCTTGTAGGACTTGATTTGTTGATTGTCGTTTTCTTCTTTAAAATGGTGACGTAATTACTATATATTTCATATATAATTAGACTAGCGCCATGCATGAAATTGTTGTGAATCATCTTTAAATCATCATCTATGACCCATATATGACAAGCAATCCTGCCTTACAATCAGGCTGCCGCTTCCTGTTTTTTCGACGGTATTTCGGAAAGTAGAGTGGGCACCATGGAGTTTACACATAAACGTGTATGTCAACATAACAAAGGCAAAATTTCGTGGGTGGCAAAGATATTAAGATGAACATCGATAGTAGAAACTAATATGAAGGCAATTCATGAGAGGAAATAGTTTATAAACTTCCTTTTTATAATTGTACAATTTAGTGTGTATGGAGTTTGATTTGAAACCATATTACTTCATTTAAAACCATCTTATTTGCAATGCTCTCGAGAGTTCCCACGCATTGAATAAACTCACTGAAATCTTCAAATTCTGGTTGTCAGGAGGTTCGACCGCAAACCCTCGCAAAGAAAAATCATTACTTAATATAGGTGAGTCATTTTTATAATGTCTCTGAATTTATAAAGTGCTGATTTAAAGAATACTAATTATGGATGGTTATCGTTAAATTGGTAAGAAACTCTTCATATACGAACGCTTAAGATTATGTAACCAGACTTATCAAATAGAGTGATCTAATGACTGCTTGGGAACTGAGCTAACTATTGAAAGATAGAACTGGTGGCGTTGATCAATTTGAAATGATCGGGCTTAAGAAGTTAACACGGTTGGTGACTTGTTACAATAAAAAGCCGAAAAAAAGAAGTCGACGTGGGATGAAGATAATAGGTTTACGTGGAAATTGACGTAGGACAGCGGGGAGGGATAATCGAAAACTCAGCTTGCTATCACCTCCGTGTTACTGGGGCCTGAAATGTCTATTTTGTAGAGAGCTATCCCCGACAATCTATCCGGTTCCATCTAATTGAGGCATCCTGTGATAACACTTTCATTCGTAATTGCCCTTCCTTTATCGCAACTAATGAGTGTAAGGAACAGCCTTACGGAACAGTGTAAACAACATTTGGTGAGACATAGATAGCCCTCTCAATTTTTTTGTTATATTTCCTTAACACGAGCGTGACATCTTCATGCTTCAAATGACGGAAGTATTTTGTTATGTTTCATATTTTTGTGACTTTTGAAATAGAATTAGCCGCTCGTGTAGATTTAAGATAGAAACTATTGCCATTAATACCTATGTCGCATTTCCATCGATAAAAACTAAATATTTAGAAATATCGTTGCCTATCGTTCAATGGAAGCCTCGACACAGGCCGGCCTCTCTTTCGGCGAGCTCGTGAATTGGAGAAAGGTGTGAAGACATGTAAATTGGTCTTGAGTGGCCATTCCACATGACTACTGTATTACATCTCAGGTACTGTGTTCACTAATATTTGAGTGAACTTCCTATTTTGATAAGCTCCGCCCCGTGTTAATGAACTTGAAAGAAATTTACTTAAAAGTTAAGTCAAATTGGCGACGTCAGTGACCTGGTCGCTCCACTGCTAACATGTAGATAAAAATTTGTCCTTCTCAAAAGTTTGGTGAAGTCATAAATTTATGTTTTGCTGCACGGAAGTCGCACAGCTTGTGAATAGTTTAGACTTTCGAAGTCCTACCTTAGTTAAATTCAAGTAGCATTTTTAGGTACCAGACGTCAGAAGTCTAGGTAACTGGAGGCATCTCTTGTCTCCGGTTTCTTCCCCTCGTGCCTCCTGTTGATCAGGTACCCACCGATAAACAGACCATTGTTTAATTAATTCATTGGTGATTCCCAAGAGAGAATTCATGTCTTCCAAATTCCTGGATGTAGTTATCATCAGGAAAAAACCCCCTGAGATTTTGCGTTGCTTTTTCGGTCTGAAAAAATACACAAGTGTATCAAATGTGTCCTTATAAGTTCAATTGCTACTGTCATCTAGCGCGAAATAAACCCACTCGTAGATACTGTTCATCTTATCCTTATGTTAGGGAAGATCATGACCACAAATTCCTGGAAGGAAGGAAACGATTTTAAGGATGGGCGTTTGTATTCGCTCACATTTACCACAATTTGAAAAACCTAAGCTGGACAAGCTTGTGGTTAGCCTATGTTCCCTAGTGCGGAACATAATGCTGTGCTTGAGATCAAAAGTTTATTTTAAAGCAGTATTTTAATCAGTTGAATACCACCAGAACAAGAAGATTCAAGGATGACTTACAAAGCTACGATTTGGAGTAAATTTTCTGCCTTAAAACGTATTGCGTCTTTGGAAATAGTAGCACATCACAGTAAGATATTCATTATTTATTTATCTTATCTACATCTAACTTTACTGTCAAAGAATCAGATACAAGGGTAAGGAATTTGTTCCTGGCAGAAATTAAGGTTGAGGTTGTTGAGTTAATCTAAAAATGGCTCTTTCGCTTCTTAATTAAAACTCCAGCCAAATTTGATTTTTATCATTTTTCAGCCTGCAAAAGCCTAGTCCAAACGTACCACGTCTTTACATTTATGACGAACAGCAGAAAATGTTCCTTGTGGAGGAAAATGATCTCAAAATGAGTAAATGTTAAATGGGTAAATTCCTGAGATGAGACGAAGGAAGGGTATTATAAACACAGCATATTATTCTGGGTATTATAAACACAGCACTGTTGTTTAATTAGTTCATCTTGAGAACTAGGATATTGCTATGAGTGCAGGAAATCGAAGAATCGAAGAATTTCAAGATAGATTTCTCTACATTATACTTAATGACAGATTTGTATAAATAAATAAAATTTTATTTCTTCAATGGCCTGGCTTCTTTTTACGGTAGGCTTCTTCGTCTCTAACACGGTTAGAAACCTGGTCCCCTGGAAGGTGAATCTGGCGGTCTTTGTCATCTGAACGATTTTTTTAGTGTCTGGTATGCTTTTGGTTTACCAAAAAGGGATATTTAGTAGTAAATGTGATGAACTTGAAGAAATCAAGAACTTAACTAGTCATGAATTATACAAATAATGTGAAAAGAAACAACCTGGGGTAATATTTGGATAATGTAGTAGATAAACAAGCAATTATTTGTATCAAAATTTTATTCTTAAGTAATTAAAAGGATATTTGTGAATTATTTGCACGTTTTTAATCGAAAAAAGAATCCATGCAGCAAAAACATAGTGGTGGAGTGCTTGGTTTGCGTGAGGAATGTTATGCGTCTAAATCCACGACCAGAGACTTTAAAAAGGGTGCATAATGCTTTTATGCTTAGCACACAACATTCGAGAGATAGATTATGGAAGTTAATACCAGTGGACTAGCCCCCTGTTGTAGCATTAAGTGTGTTTACACATTTGTTTGACTTGAAGGCTAAGGGAATTGTGATAGGGGCCACCCTATACATCAAAATGATGTGACAAGGAAAGAAAAATGTCAAAGTAGGTAGGTCATCTAGTACCACCTAAAAGAACAACGAATTGTCGCCAGTGGTGTCAAAGTGATGTGGCAAGGAAAGTAAAATGTCAAAGTAGGTAGGTCTCCTAATACCACATAAAAGAACAACGAATTGTCGCCAGTGGTGTCAAAGTAATATGGCAAGGAAAGTAAAATGTCAAAGTAGGTAGGTCATCTAGTACCACCTAAAAGAACAACGAATTGTCGCCAGTGGTGTCAAAGTGATATGGCAAGGAAAGAAAAATGTCAAAGTAGGTAGGTC
>JANTCA010001151.1:0-12198 GCA_024741275.1 Chironex yamaguchii
TTGTAGATGTTCTGTTTGGGCATGATAGAAATGTAGAGAGAGCGCTATTTTAACTATCAGGTGTTTTTAAAAAGCTACAGCTTCAGGGCGTTGTCCCTGGTCTCCCAAAAGGGCGTTGCCCCTTGACCCCTCCCTCGCCGCATACCCACATCTGCAACTCACGCTACGCCACTGACACCTATGGCTGCTGTTCCAAAAACATGTGATGTTTGTATGTGTGTATTTACCAAAATTGAACGATAATGTGTTAAGAGAAGTTCATACTTTGCCTTCTGTAGATTATATCTTGGCAAAATTTGTTGAACATTTATAGAAAGAACAAGACTGGTTTCAGGCTTTGATAGCTTACAGATCTACTCCACTACAAAACGGTTACGGCCTGCATTGTTATTAATAGGTACAAAGCTGAGAACAACGATTCCCGGTTTCTATACTCAGCTCGAGCCTAAGAGGCTGATCTTGGGAACCTAAATGCTAAACTGTATACGTTTGCTACAGTACCTGACATCATGCAAATCCATTACTATCTTCATGTACAGGACTGAAGTATAAAAATTGAGAATCACATAAACTGGCATTGTTGTTAAAAGGGACCAAGGCAGTACGTGGTCAGAAATTGAGAAGTGAGTTAACGCATAACAGAGTTCAGATCACACCATTACCACCTTTACCTGTAACATTAACACAAAAATTTAATAAAATGTCCGAAGTCAAAAGTCAGTTTCCCAAAATGTTCCACCTTTGAACATTTTAATCAGACCAAAGACTTAAAAATCCTTCTCTTAAGGCTTTATAAAATAAATTTTGATAACATAATTTGAGAACCAGAGCACTCTTGAAAACTTCATAGACCAAATCGTAAGAGAGGAAGGTGCTGTTTTAAACAATATATTACACGTAATAAGTGTGATATTAGCAATAAACATAATAAACGTGTTTAATGCATCATTGTATATACCAATGGCACCTGAGGCATGTGTAAACAACTTGCCCATAAAAAGCCCGTGCTGAACTGTAGAACTAGTTTGTTGTTGTAGACATGGCTAATTGTTGGAGTGTCTCTAAGACACAACATTAACAGAGCATTTTTGTCCTTGCAGCAGCCGACGAAGAGCTTGTCTGTTACTCTTTTCACTCTCTCAAAAGCGAGCCACTTATAGCAACTGGAGGCATCGCAAATGACTTACAATAGTCCATAACTATAAGCACCTGGCAACTCAATAAGCAACTGAAATATCTTCTAATTCACAGTGGCGGATACTAAAACTAAAGATTATAATTTTTGCCTCAATAAAAGCTAGTAAATTGATACTAGTACAATTGTGTTGCTCGTAGTGTGCCTTCAAAGAGTAGATGCCATTCTAGTAGAGCCAAGAAAGGACAAACCGAATGGATAGCGACCGAATGAAACTGAATGATGCACAGAGCAACGTAATTAACACAAATTTAACACGTGGTCAAATCTCTGTGTGGAACTTTCTTGTTGAAATACAGTCATTCCGTTCATTTTCTTCCATGTCCTTGAGGATCAAATTAAATCTGTAGAAATTTGTAGATGTCTTATTATCAGTTCTTGGCAGATACTAAAGAGTACCAGTATTCTTGGGTAAAATAGTATAAACAATAAACAGAATTTTTAGTATCTACCACGATAAACAAATACGAAGGAGACACTTCCCCTCAAGAGAACACTCTACATTATTCTGAGCATGGCATAAACTCGTGTGTTCCTTTCACAAGGCATTTACTACATAACGTTAACAAATAATTATTCGTTTTAGCTAATTCAATACCGTTTTATGAAAAGAGTTAATTATATTACATTTGATTTTATCATATATTTACACTATTAAAATAATTGTTGTATGTTATGCTGCTCACCGATTCGATAAATTAAGCATACGTTTGCCGATATTACAAGTACCGTCACTTCCATTTCCTAACGTACTGCTAATCGAAATGTTAAATCTAAAATGGCATAATATACAAGAAGTAAACCCACAAACCTTACGGGACAACCCCCTACTACGCATGCTCATCTAAAGTCTCTAGCGCCAGTCTCATTTATAAGCCACAAGATACAAGTACCACGCAAGTCGAGCGTCGAACAAAATGTGTATCTTCCTGGGCTTCTTACAACGGTACCAAAGCTCATCATCTGCTGTGCCAACACGTGAAAATTAGCACACAGTTTTCCTTTGGCCGATATCTGTACTCGTGCAACCTCGAAAATTTATGTTAAGCCTCGCTTCGCCTTATTAATAACTGGATACAGTTTCGAGTAGGAGGTTAAGATGACTTACTACTGAAAATTAAAAATTATTGTGATCTTAAACATATGTTGAATGTTGCATACATGTGTGTATGGTTCTAAGTCTTCCAACAAAAATGTAGCTTACATCCGCCTAACTTTAATCTTTTTCGTAATCTTTCACTATAAGCTCCAAGCCCAAGTTTTCAAAGTCTTCAACAAGTGCCTCAAGTTCATAAAGGTACTATCAGGATAGTGGAGGTCACGTGGCTTTTTCTATGTATTCATATAAGCAACAGCGATACGGACATCATTACCCTTAGATAACCGAAGTACAGAACTCACAACAAAACAAATTTCATATGTTATAATAACAGTCATATACTAGCTCAACAGCGCTACCTTTTCCCCCAAGGAAATGCACTGCAAAAAGGACGCAGTACCTACGTTGATTTACGTACCGAACATCTTGCAAGGATAACTCTCATTGCCGCCAACCTTAATACGGGCTTCAATACCCTGAAGATTCCACATACACTGCTATTGCGAACCATATACATGAATGCTCTTTGCGATGGCAGCTAATAAATAACGCTCAAAATTCTTTTCGGTTTGAAGAATATTTGTCGAAATACTTTATAATTATAATATAGCCTGTAATAAACTGATCATCATAAGAAATGTGATATGCCTTTGCCAGGAAATTCCTTCCAAGCCATGAAGAAGGGAGCCTGTTTATCTTCAGATATAGAGTCCAAACATCTTGACAAAATAATTTCAGTTTTAAAGCGCAGTTAATACCCAACCGAGAGCTTCAATAACAACGAGTAACCGTAATCAACGAAATAATTAAAGATAGATCATCAGGAGCTTGTAAAGGCAGGGCTTTTTATCGTACTTTAGTCGTAACGATTGTTATGCAAGACTGCGAGCCAGCAAAACATGCATAACTCTAAACGATTCGCGACGCCATCGCAGCACTAATCCTTCAAGCCCCATTCACACGGGAGCACGAATTGTACAACGAAGTACGATATGATATCATAGGTTACGGAAAACCCCACATTCTTACAAATCGGGAACCTTGAACATGGTTCCACGGTAGGCGATAGCGAACATTCAGTCAAAATTGCGGGTCTTGTTTGATTCTACTAATCACAAAGTTTTCAGAGTTCACAGCTTCGTACGCTTTTGAAAAGATTGTAAACTTGTCTCTCGGTTTCAGTTTAGACATCGAAAAACTGTAGACCATAGCGATCTAGTTTTCGTCATGGTGCCATCTTAATTCCCGTATGAGTGGGGCTTTCATTGCGGTCAATTTGTGAAGTTTTTGTCAGCCTAATGGCATAAGTGGTTGGTACAAATTCACTGTATGTATACGGTTAAGTGCGTACCTCGAATGTTAAAAACACGGTATTGAAAAGAAACATCCTAAAAGTTACATTTCCTGCTTTAAAATCCGTACCCTATCAGAATTGGCAGGAGCATACTGAAATTTCTTAGGGTCTCTACTTGACGAGCCAGCATGAGTCAAGGTGTTGCTTCTAGAATTTGGCAAATTCATTGGCACCTCTGATCTTGCATGAAATCGAGTAGGTCCCAACGTTCCAAAATTGGAAACATGTGGTCTATAATTTGAACCAACGTCACTTTTATTTCTCACGAGCCCTGAACTCAGAACAGTAATTTCCGGCGTATCTTGCTGTAATCCTCTGCCAGCATTATCTCTCGGTGTATTTCTTTGAAGGGATCCCTCATCATACCGTCGTGTTCGGTCTAACGTTCCACCGTTTGCGCCTCCTCCAGCATTACTACCCCCTGGTGTTCCTCCTCTTCCAGAACGAAACGTCACAAACTTACTGTCGTCATTCGGAGTTTGGTATTCAGACATCTGTGAACTAGATCTAGAGCTGAAAAAGTCACTGTCATGGTTTCCGTTAAGTTCTTTAAGAAGGGCACTAGCACTTGTACCAAGATAAGCATGATTTGCAGGCAAATTATCCATCTCTATACCTATCTCTTCTCCTCTTCCCCAACTTCGATTCGATCCTCGTTGTCTGTCTAGTATTTCGTTACTCTGTGGTAGGGGGGTCGAAGTTAAGAAAGCAGGGCCATTAAGGTTTTCGTAGTGACCTACACCACCCGCTCTTGGACAGTTATCAAAAATTTCATACTGCTGTCTTTTGGGTGACATATTTGACAACTGTTGAAAAAGTTCATCAAGTTCGTCTCCTGAAGTTCGCCGTGGCAATGTGTAAGATTTTTTAACTCCGCCAGTTCTCGCTTCATGTGCGTCTTGCCTCGCTCTTTGAACATTTGCGACGTCTTTCAGTTGTGGTAATGAGTGCTGACTTGCAGATAATTTGCTATTATAGAATCGCATGATCTCCACTAAATGACCAAGTTCTTTTGCTTCTTTTTCAGACAAAGTCTGCTCTTTTGACCTGCCATCAACAATTTCTGTTTCACGATCAATGCAAACCTCAGTTTCCCGATCGGTTTGGGTGCCTTCATTGACGGAATTAGTACGAGTAACCTTTTGTCTCGTGCTGGGAATCAAAGGGGTGTGTTCCTTCCCCTCAATGTCTCCAGTCTCCTTTCCGTTTGAGACAATAGGGGCAGAGATATCCATATCGCTCTCGGCTTCCTCGTCTTTTTCCTCTTTTATTTTCTGGTAGCATGCCATGAACAACACAGCAACGATAAGAATGACAATACCTGCCGACGCACTTAAGATCACACAGAGAATGACATGTCGAGGGCGAGCTATAGGTAAGAAAAACCAGTAAATTTGTTAAACTTTTAGTTGCAATATTTTAGCTTCGAAACTATGTTACTACAAATAGTAGAAACACATAGAAACAACGACTTCATCAACCATGGAATAAGTACGATTTCACCCACAAAAACCGGGAACAAAGCCAAACGATGAATTGTAAATATAACGCAGTAGCCTTATATACGGCAGTACAAAAATGAGGTTTTAGATCCATTGAGACCATTCTGGTGGTGCTAATGAATAACACTAAAAGTCCTTAACCACGCTTACCCTCGTGCATTTTACTGCCAAGGACCTCTTCCTACGTTCATCTGACTAATCAAGGTGAAGCCGTAAATCGCGAATACTTTGAAGCCAAGTTCAGCTGAGAAAAAATAACGTGATAATTCAACCATACCGTCGGAATGGTTAAATTAAAAATGCGTCTTCACTTTTTGCTGAATTAACCGCCATTACTCCCGGACGCCGCTACCTGATAACTTAATTCCAAGTCCTGACACAAATGGACGGCAGTACTGAATCATACCATTCACCAGTTTACGTGCTTATTTGCTCATCAAAATCATATAATTTGGGAATCGTTATAATTTTTCAGTCTACCATTAGGGCCCGTTTGGACTGGAGGAAAAAACATGACAAGACTAATCCTCTATTGTTGTATCTTCAAAGGCGGCACATGTTTATCAGGAAACTGTTTAATTGGTACATTACCAACACCAAAATTTGAACATGGCAAATTGTTACATTTTGACCAAGCCATCAAAAGTGCTGTCGTAGGCATGGAGACAGAACCTTTTCACGAAAATGTTGAATTAAGTAGCAAGATACAGAAAGGCTTGCCATCTCAACTGTCATTATTCACTTAAAATGCCGTTGATAAATCCAAAGTAGCAAAGGACTTTCTACTGATGAGTGAAAGGTAGTTGACGTGCTAAAAATCTTATTCATAACTTAACATCTCAGTGCGAACTTTAATTTTTACCAAAGTTTCTCAAATCTGACGAAGTTTGTCTTGTCGTTATGGGATTATCCAGCTTGACTAAGTTCGTCATGTTTCTAGTGCCACCTGGCCCATAGTATGTGCCCAACTGAGGCTTTGTAACGTCGGATATGCATGAGAAGACAAGCTGTGAACTTTTGTCCCAAGGGACTCTGGGTCTTGATATTTAGCGACCATTCTCACGTCACCACCTGCCTTATGATTATACCAGATCAATCTTACACAATCCTCAAAATGTTAACCTACCTTGTATATAGTCGTATGCAAGTGCTGCAGAGAACAACGTCCAAAAAAAGAAAGAAAAATACGAAAGTTCTTTGTTTCTTTCTGAAGGAAATGCACTGGGGGACTTTGACAAAGGCCGTCGAGTTGCAAATGTCACCCCTACACTCTGAGTTGTTAATCCCCATTTTTCCTTACCATCGATGCTTTTCTTAATTTTGCCTTCCCCGTCAGCTTCGGTGTAGACCTTAACAGGTCCTGCAAGATATCAAAATTTTTATAAAAAGCCTCAAAAGTGGATCTTTAAGAATTACTCTACTAACACATTCTCTAAAAACCCCAAAAGTTTGTTGGTTAAATAAAAATACGTTCCAGTAACAAGCTAACGATCTGTCAACCTCCTCAATATAATTTGAGTTTTGCTATACGACGGGAACATAGGTAAGAAGTAGTGGTAATCCTCACGGGTTCTGTGTAGCAGATCGCACCTTCAGACAAGTATCACGTTTTTGGGGGTTAAAATTCCACTCACACGATTCAAATTAGATATGACGGTAAAAGGCTGTTACACAAGGGCATATGGAGCAACTCTCCCGACGAAAGTCTCGAGTGTTATCTCTGTACCATACAAAAATCCAAATTGCCTTGCAATTTCACTGTGAGCCAGAGAAGGTGGGCACGTTTGAGCCCGCTGCTACGTCTATTAAGGTTAAACAGATGCTTTGAAAATAATGGCTCAAAGTATAGCAGTTGAAACTTTCAAACCAACAAACTTTAAAGTACCAAAAGTCAAATAGTACCCGTCGTTAATACATTCCACACATGAAACAACACATCTTTCTTGAAAGGAAGCCTTTGATTTCCTCATTTACAAACATGGCTATACGCAGGGCACGTGTACAAGATCTACCTGTCCGCTCTTGTGAATTCAAATGATAAGTAAGACAGAGTTTGGCAGAAATATAGAGGTTCTAACGCATTCATTACAAGCTATATTTCTCTATTACTGTACGCAGTTCCCGGGATTACCGATGAAAAACCACATGTCTTAATAACAACGTTAGTGAATTCTCCACACGTCATCAGCATAGTAACTTTTTATAAGGATATTAAGGAAACACACCTAGACAGACTTTCACATATATTGTCTAAATGAGCTATTATAAAACATGCTACTATGTCTTCTTAAATTTCAACTGATTATCTCAAACAATAAAACTCTGCTAATGTAATAACTCCCGTTCATGATTGCAAACATCTTAAAGGAAAAAATTCCAGAATGATCAGCGTCCTCTCAAAAAGGGCTCTTTTATCACATACTCTTATTTCACTCTTCTGCAACCGAATAAACTCTCATACTGTCTTTCCAATAAGTAACGCGTTGTCTTATGGCTCCCAACTGAAGAGTTGCCATTAGCTGATACTCTGTAAATGCGATTGTAAACCAAAATATCGACGTATAATAAGAACAGGGCGAAGAGTTCATTTATTGCAACGTTAGAACGCCCGATAAATGTCGAGGTGGACGATGACGCATATTACAGTGCAGTTTGTTTTGTAAAAATTCATTAATACCGACAGAGACAATTATCACATGAAGGTCTGACCACATTTCACTCTAACATCAATTTTCGTACCATCAGTTTGCTTGGTGTATCGGTTGACCAACAACAAAAAGATGCCGCAAAAAAATAATGAAAAGCATCCTTACAGACAAGCATGGAATGGAACGATAAACTCTGTTTCAGCACTAGACGTCACATCCGCCAACTTCATCATAGACCCCGTTTATACAATGTCGGTAGCATGATGGTATGAAATGATTACCACATGACATCTTTTGGTTTCAGGACAACCGTTTACACCATATCGGTACTATGTCGGCATGTGAAGGTGTAAATCTGGACTAAAACAATGTCGATAGCCATACCGGTACAGGTTCATACCGGTAGTCAAAGACATCATGTAAACGAGTTCTGCTGCAATGGCTAAGGCATGATTCCATGTAGCTTTCGCAATTAAAAAGTTAAACAGTCAATAAAACAAGCGCACAATAATGTCATGTCACGTCCCAATCATTGTCCTACCGAAGTGACATGATGTCATGTCGGACTGTCGGTAGAGTGTGAACGGGTTCAGAAAAAGTCACAAATTAGCCCATGCCGGCACGTATCATGCTGGTATCATATCAAACCGACAAGCTACCGATATCGTGTAAACAGGGTCTTATACTACGCATTATATAAAATCTTCTTGCCAAGACAAAACAATGAGTCAAATCAACTGGCCTTGTACCGTTAAAATAAATCCGTTACACCCTAAGAAAATAATTGAGTAAATAGTTGGAATTTCCCTTTCTATGCAGCTCCGTTGCACATCTTAAGAAATTTTAAGAACAACAGGGCAACGGAGAACAATTTCTTGCTTCGGAGGAGGATAACTGTCAGCTTTAATCCCAAAGTGTTTACTCATAAAGTTCACTACGGGATGCAATTGATCAAGACAAATGCACTAATGTATCTCACCCATAAAAAAATGAAAAATCAAGTTAGCTCTTGCTACTGTCTCTATCAACACTACTCCTACTAGGAATGGAAGTCTACAACAGAACATGGCGTACATCTGTAAGAGTATTAACAGATCTAACTGCCATTCGTAAGCCACGTAGAAAAAGTACTCTACTAATACATATATTACACGATATAACAACCATACCGGTATCATAATGTGTCCCAATCGATTTTACTTGTGTCCAATTGATTACTGCAATCGGTCTCTTCCCCTCAAATTTGTATAGGATTCCAAAGTACTTTTGCAAATTCCATAGGCATTTATTTACACCCTTAGATTTTGTTTACGTATTCGCAATCTACTAAAAAAACGTTTTGAAAATTGTTCTCCACAAGCCAATGCTTATTCTGTTCTTTGGCCCTTTCGCTATATCAACTGTCAAGGCTGGTATCCCAAAATGCATGGTGTGTACGTATTTATCAATTAGCCTACAGAAGCTGCAACGCTGCTTACATAAGCCAAACATAATGCCACTTACATGTGCAGCCTCGATAAATGTCGTTATTCCTGCCTTCACACTGGAAAACGTCTCCCCCTTCCTTCTCTTGTATCCTGATGCTCTTGTGTTCTTTTGGATATCATGGGTTTTTTGAGGATTTGAATAATTTATCTTTTTCTCCCTTTGCTAGAAGCTTAATCTTTTCATGAAACTTTGTCAGTAGTTACCAAGAATCCCTCAGTTTATTATTAACAACCAAACTACTATTTTTGAGGCACCATTGTCCCTGTATGGAGCTCTCTGATGTTTCAGGATCAACTTATGAGAATTTCCATCTTTTTATCCAATTTATATAATTTTGTGTCGTAAGCTGTTCATTGGCTTTGCACTCTTTGATTTTAGGTATATTCTGTGGGTCCCCAATACAAACTTCTGATTATTCCATTCCCAAAGGCATAACTAAGCATGATGTCGGCCTTATAACACAACACTTAGAGAAACTAGCAGATTCATTGTTGAATCGCTAGACACTAGGTGATGACATATGTTTTTTTTGGCCCTCAGTTTGAAACGATACTTAACAGCGTGTATTGCATAACGGAGCATTTGATAGAGTCTCCTCTTGTGGTTATTCATTCTACATTCACTCTGCATCAGTTTTAGAATATTCTGGTCCAGTGTATTCCTTGAAGAATAGTTTTTTCTTGTATCAATTTATTCTTTAGTCTTTTGAATCCCTTCAGCGTATATCATTTATCTTACTGTTCTGTGCTGCGGTCATATTTCATTTAAACATTCTAACGTCCAAAAGGTCTAAAAGTTTAAGACTAATACAAAGTAATTAATGCTGAATTCTGCAGAACACAAGAGTGTTTTTGTTTGTTTCAAATTTGCTGGTTTCAACAAATTTCAATGATACTGTAGTGAGCTTACAATGAAACATGAAAACTATGCAGTACTTGATTGGTACTACAAACATTATTCCCTCCTAAAACTTATGCGAAATTTGAAACGCATTGCTGCCAAGGTACAGAGTGAAAAATAGTATAAGTGACAACAAACTTTAAGTAACTATTTACCACGAAATTACTGACTTGATTAAATATACAATTCTTGTTTATCGCCTTGAAAATTTGCGACATTGCGCTGAAAACATACTTGAAAGCTTTTTTCGTCTGACACTCTTCAGAGTCTGAATCGTAAGAAAGGAAAGTATATGGCAACCTTTTTTATACAAACCATGTATCAAAACTAGCCAATCATCAACGCGAAATTAAAAAACAAAGAGAAAATGAAGACACAAAACATTGTTGGAAGAGTCCAAGTGCAAAACACGTAAAGGTAAAGGGTACTGGTTTTCTTGTTTTACTGTAGACAGACTCCAATAAACTTAGACGAAAGGAAGATCTAGCTGCAACAATTATCCGAAAATTCTCGTCTTTATACATTTTGACGCATTCTGAATTTTCGAGGCGGTTTTCAAGCTTTCGTACCACAAAAAGACTGTTCAAATTCTTGTTTAATTTCAAGAAGACTATTTGAAGTTATATCACCTAGTAAACTTATGCTAAGTATGATTTTTTTAATAATGGAGGATTTGCAAGTAATTCATATACGATAAGTACTTCTGATCCCGCCCACACATAGCAATTTTTGTCGACTTTACAGTAAGTATCAGAAAACATTAATGATTTATAAGTCAAACACACAAATCCCCTCACAAAGCTCGTGTGACAAGACGAGGATAAAGATGTACTTAGCACGGGGAGTAATTAAATATAAAAATGTCTGATTGATCAGTGGTATGACCAAGCATGATCAATATGTCTAACACTGGGATTTCAACTGCACTCATTTGGGCTTGTTATGAGAAAAAAGACAGCGTAGCCCCTAAAGACATAAAAATCAAAATGAACTTGCTGTCTTAAGGCCTTCCAGGAAATTTTGCAAATTAAAACATAAATATGAAAGACCAACTTAAGTCATAGCCTTGTTTCCTTCTCTAACTTTTAAACAGTGATGCTCCAATTCTATAATCGATAGAAAAGCCACGTCTCAGAATTACAGATTAGCAGGAAAACTGACAGTAGCTAAAGCGGATTCCCTTTAAGATCTTAAAACAATCAGTGTAATACATTAACCTGACCGAAGGCCCTCAGTTCGGTGACTTCTTTGTTCCATTGGTGTAAAAAGTCACACTAAGAATATCAAACATTCCAATATTAGCATTATAAAACATGGTGTGAGATTCATGCCAACATGGTGTTTGTTGTTATTGTTCGGGCTCATCGTCTCTATTAATGGACAAAACGTGGCTCTTGGTACAGAACATAATCATGAGAAGACATGTCGGGTTTAGGCATCTCTTCACTCGTTTCTTTGACGTGCGCCCCACCCACTTCTAAGGTGTATTAGCGGCAACCTCAGTACCTTCACAGTCAGTTTGATGCTGTGGACAGATGTACGTGAATGAGCGGCTCACCGAGACGAACCTCCACGTGGTACGTCGCGGATCATGCTTTCTAAGCATGAACGAATCTTCTCACACCCACAGGTACCGATCTCTTAATTTCTTATATTTTGGGGGACGAGAAACTATGCATGTCTTTTTCGTCCAGCAGCACTCTACGACTAAGTACCACTTTTGACTTTCTCAAAGTTACTCCATCGCATTGTAGAGTGTACTGCCGGAGGCGTTTTAAGACTGTGTATGTTACGTGTGCCCTCAAAGGGAATTTTGAGATTAAGTGGCGTTCGCTAGGTGGTTCGTAAGGACTACCTAGACGCTTAGCCAGAAGGCTGACCTGTAAAATAAATAAATACATACATAAATACATGCATGCATGCATACATACATACATACATACATACATACATACATACATACATACATACATAAATACATGCATGCATGCATGCATACATACATACATACA
>JANTCA010001152.1:0-32953 GCA_024741275.1 Chironex yamaguchii
TAGATAGATAGATAGATAGATAGATAGATAGATAGATAGATAGATAGATAGATAGATAGATAGATAGATGGATGGATCGATGGATAGATCGATCTGTGTATGCAGTGTATGCTGCAGTATATGAAAATAAAATAAAAACACATACTTACTGATTTATTTGTATCTACCTCAGACCCACTATAAGCTTTTTATCGATTACCCAGCAAGGGGTGCTTGTTCACACAAATATCAGAGATGTTTCTGACTAGTTGCAGAAATCATTTGAAAAAGTAACGCTACTATGAAATATTGTAGGATGATACCACGTTTTTAACTGTCGAAATTTTCCTAGGTATGACAAATTTCAATTTACATGCTTTTGATCTTTCTTATTACATTTGTAGCTATGAAATAATCTGGCATAAGCAAGCTGAGTACTTTTGTTGTATGTTATTGAAGAAGGACTCTGTTCATCTGTTATCGTCCAAGAAGATTATTACATTTCCTAACAGCAAAATGGGTAGGTACCTTTTGTGTTTGGATGTGACCATGAAAGCCATACCCCTACTGCTTATTACATCACACCTTGAGAGTACTGCATCATGTGCTTCAGAAAGGAAATCACAATTAGGACAGACTCTGGAATTCATAACGCAGCAATGCAAAGAACAAACTGTCTTTTTTGGTGGGGATCTTAATATCCGAGACAAAGAAATTTGTCAATTAGGTGGACTCCCTGATACTGTATCAGACGTTTGGGAAATGATGGGATCACCGGATGATGCCAAGTACACTTGGGACATGTCAAAAAACGATAATCTTCAAATAAATAGTAATTGTCGTCTTAGATTTGACCGCATATTTGTTAAGAATTCGACATCTGGGAAAGTCGATGGCAAAAGCTTTAAGTTCGTGGGTTGTAATCGTCTCCAGTCGTGTCAAAAGTTTCCAAGTGATCACTTTGGGATTTTATTTGAATTTGATCTCGTTCCTGGAAGTTAGTTGAAAGAAACGATAGAGCTACAGCTGGTTTCCTCCGCAGATCGTTCGCAGTTTTGAGAGTTTTGAAGCAGACCCATTTTGCTGTCGTTGCTTAACATATTTTCTTTAGGAAATGCCCTTGGCTTTTATCCAGTTTTTTAGACTTTTAGACGGAGTATGCAATGCGGCCGTTCATCAACGAAGGAAGGGGCTTTCTTTAAAAAGTCGTAGATAACTCAGTAAGTTTGCCAAATTCTGTTCGGACAAACTCGCGGATTTGCTGAATGTCATCTAGTCCATCCCCGTCATGTACTCCTGAATTGCATGTTTCCATTTGAAAGCTTTGAGAAGAGATCTTTTTACTTTACAATCAAGTCCTCTTTGCCTATTTCCATGTATCTGGCAGGCTGCTTCATGTTTAATGGTTCATTTAGCTATCCGTGAGGATTAATTCACAAAATCTATCTGAGAGCGTATGTTGTGCATGCAAAGGCTTGAAAAAGTGATCTGTTCTTCTGTCATACCGGCATTCATAAGACATAACCACTGTCATATATTCCATTTCCCATCATTATTTTTCGTCTATCCCTATATCGACTGCATTAAATTCCTATAACGGCAGACAATTTACTGTCATGTTGAACCCATTCACAAACTCTTTTACGACCCACCTTGATTTTTTTGCTGTGCTACTTTTTGTATTTGCTTTTAGCTTATCTGACTATGTCTCAAGTAATTATCATCTAATGACTTCCTTTTCCACCCTTGCATGAAAATGGTGGGATGGCATTGGCCCTTGTCTTGTGATTACCAAAATTTACAACCACGCTTGTTTGTTCACGTTTGAGAGATGTGATTGTTGCTTTGGACCGCGCTTCAGGGGCATGTGTTCTGCATGATTAACACACTTCCCTTTGATTTGATATTATATGTTTATAAATTCTGACGTCTCTGAGAGTACGTGAATTCGCAATTAATCACAGAAGTCTTGTGGGTTGTCACTATGCGTAAGAAATATTTGGAGCGTTTATAAGGGAGATTCATTTATAGCTCATCAAGATGACTAAGAAGCAGCGTTAGCATGTGATACGTATGCAATCAACATATACGAAGAAAGGTGATGGTGACAAAAACTTGATATGTTACTTGGTGGTGTAAATTGATAGTCATTTGCATCATTTTCTTGGTGCCAGTAATAACAACCATGTTGAAATGGAAATACTAGGAAATCAAAATGAGTCAGGATAGACTCAAAAAGAAAGAAGTAATTGCGTATTTCCAGTTTATAAAGAAATTTATTATTAAATATTGTCTCACTTTAAGTCCTCACTGAATTCCTTTCGTGCAAAAAACTGTATTAACTGCTATGTTTCTGGCAAACGCTAATCTAAAATGTGACTTTTTATTGAGGGGGATATTCATAAGATTATGGGCATTTACCGGAGAAAAACGGGTATACACCATGAAAATTGAGAGAGGGTGCCTGGGCTTATCTTAAGCGACGTTTTGTTAAAAAGCGTTTTTACCCTACTCTTACAAACTTTATAGCACTTTTCTATTTCCCTTGGAAACCCCTTTTAAAGTGGCGTGGACTAGACTGTTAACATTACAGTGGAGAGAGGCAAATAATGGTGCTTAACTCTGTGTATTGCTACCACATTTTAGGAGGTAGCAGAATGCGTTATCTTCATACCCTTGACTCCTCCAGTTCAAGATTTTAACGGTATGAAGTCTTTCGCTTTCACCATTAACTTTACGCGTTGGAGTGACGGGCTTCAATGCATGAAATCGTCTTCTGTTTCCTTGTTGAAATGCTTATCCTCTGGCACCCACCGCTTAGACCATGTGTGCTGCTTGATCTCAGTTGAGCACATGCTTCTAATGTAAACTGCTTCAATGACGAAAGGGTTCCACAAACAAGGACATAGATGGTGCGGCAGGAAAGATGCTTAATGACGAATGGTTCATGATCTAGTTACTTTGATGGCTTGTAATTTGAGGTTGCTACTTGCTGTTTATTCGTTTGTTATGGAACCTATGGCATTCAACAGCCGTTTAATGGTTTCATAGTTATAAATACATTTCGTTTCTTCGTAGTTTATTGCTTTATGTAAGTTTATCCAAATAAAGGGAAAATTCATTGCGCGTTTACTAGGGTCGTAATCTAACCCTATGTTGTTGTCGAGCAGTATATATCCCTTTTCTTGTATTACAAAGTATCTTACAATTAGGAATATAGTACAGAAATGTAATTTTATATTTGCAACATTAGACAGTTTGGATTCTGTAAGTTCTCTTAGCTGTCGCAGGAACAAGAACGGATATAAGAAGCTTTTTTAGCGAAAGGGGGAAAAGTCCTCTCCTCAGACATTGGAAAAGAATTAGTTGTGTTATTTGAAAGTTTCTGTTGATATAAAATAAACTCGATCAATTTTATGCTACTTAGAATGTTTCAGGAGAACTAAGTTTCTTTTATTCAAATGTAAAAACTGCTGTTTGCAATAGCGCGTTTTTCTTTCAAAGTATTTCTTTAGCGTTTCTTATAGGCATGTCATTCTTTGCGTTGAACGCCCTACGTTTTGCCGTGAACCTTAGGTACAGTGAGCATAAATCTGATCGTTAGACAATTCGCTTCTGTTAGTCGGGTCGCACCCGTCCATGGTCACCTGGAAAATCAGTTTATCTCTTGTACTTGATGATATCCAGTTTTACTTAATTTAGATGCAGTCTTATTACCTAGAACTTATAGCATTAGAAAAGAAAATAAATTGTATAGGGACACAATAAGGAAGACTCTGTATTTTGACCCGACTGATATTTTTGTTTAAATCAAGGTACTATTCTTAGAGTACAGCGTCTCAAATTACGTTTGTGCTGTAAGTTTAGGTCTTCATCAATTTTAAGCCGACATGCTAGTTTTTCAAGCGGTGTTGCTATAAACATAGGCTTTGTTCACATGTTACTTAAAAATTCCTCTTATTTTCTGTCAAACGTGTCAAATTTGGGTTTTTTCTAAGCCAATATTTAACTATTTATAACTTTGTAAATATTCTGTGATCATTGCTGATAAGTTTTCTTCTCTAACATCTTCACTCAAAACATGTCTGCGAACGATCACTTTCTTAGAATTCCTATTTACACTTTGTCGAAATAACTCTGGATACTAAAAACTTCTATCCGAATTGCTTATTTCATAGTACTTTAAACTATGGAACTCATTGCCTTCTAAATGCTTTCCAATTACATATGACCTTGGTACTTTCAAGCTTAGATGAATTGTTATGCGCTTTCTAATTACTGTTCCTGGTTAAGTGTTGTCCTTCTCTTACTTACTCACATAGTAGTTGTCTGTTGACGTTGTGACGAGTAACTTGGTTAAAAAAGCCTTGTATACTGGACACAACTGTGAATCAAATTGGTGGATTTACGCCTAGCAATTAAAGTTAACACCGGTGTGTGTAAATGGCAAATACCAACTTTCTGATGCAGCTGCACGATACTCATACCTTATTACAGTGAAACCTGTTAATAGCGGATACTATTTGGACTGCGGAAAAGTGTCCACTGTAGAGAAGGTCTATTGTAAATTGGTTCGTCTCACATATACTAAATTTGTCTCAAAACTTGTTATGACGTGTTAATTCAAAGTGCCATTGCTTCTATTGGTTACTCAGAGGTCCGTTTAGAGCGGAAGAAGGCTAGTTTGACAGATGTACTCGTTTCTTCGTGTTGTAAAATAAATTCTGCTAGTTTAATTTAATTGGCGCGAGGAATAACAGACATTTTCCGAATTAACTCTCGATTTACGATCACGTTTTCAGCATTTTAGTCATTTTAACTATTACCATATGTCGTTGTTTTTCGTCATTGTGTACTCTTCTTGTTCATGAAACAGTATAAGGGCCAAGTGTTTACGGATTAACCATGTAATTTGTAAGCCAAAGTATCCGCAATGTTTTATTGCTGGGAGCTTACCGAGTATTCTGTTAGTCAATGGCGTATTGTTAAAACGAACGCCCATGGTCTAAAGGATAAAACCTTTTCATGCAAGCCAGAGGTTACGAGGTTGAGCTTACTTCAAACTACACAACCTTTTTCTTTTTCAAGCCAGTTGCACTTCCACTAGCTATTTACGTTATATTGTGTCTGAAACAGGACTTCGTTTTCCATGACTAACTTTTTTACCGACCAACTATGAAAATATTAATAGCGTTACTTACTTGACTTCCCATTGGAACTGATGTGTAAATATGCATTTCCTAGCTGTGCATGTGCAGTGTTTCGGATTTATGTGATATTTTGAGAGTTGATTGGAATACAGGAGAATAAGCTAAAGATGCCCTTTACCCTGATTTTGTCCTCTGAGGGAACAAAACATTCAGTTGAATAATTTATCAGTTATACTGTTTTCATACACGTTATCTATTCAAGGTTACATTAAACACTCTTTTTAACGTACAAGGTCCACAATAATGTGGCATCTGTGCGTGTTAAGTGACGGTCGGTGTCCAATTAAACAGCTTAAAAATATTTAATTTAATTGCGTTTGCATTCACTAATATAAAACTTGTTTGTACAAAACTATATACATCAAACTATACATGGTAGTAGATGATGCTCACGTTTGTTCTTAGAGCCTTGGTATTGATTAGCCAATACCATTGTCTGAATGAGTTTGTTTATTATTTCTTACATTTTCTGTCAGGATTATTGTTCTCCTACGTTTCAGTATTAATGTTTCATCCTTGGACGTTTCGTCCTGGGTGACTGGCATCTCATTCTCCGGAGCTCGAGAAAATCGTTTCGAAATTTGCGCTGTTCTTGCATAAATATACGCCATTGTTGGAGAAAATTTGGATGATCTCGCCGGTACTGCCTCGCATAATCTTTCACTTGTACATTCTACTGAGAAACAATTATTCCCGAGCATAAAAGCCAGGTCACAAGATCTTGCAATACAGCATATTTTGACACATTCCCTAAAATCTTCCATTTTCCCACGATCTCTGAATTTACCTGAGACAATTCCTCCACGCAATGTTACATTATACATAGTCTCGCTATTAGTACAGCTTGGATCCTCACCATCGTGACCCAAGCCAGGAACAATTGAAGGAACCTCGTCTGGCACTGGTTCATTGCTCATAATGCTATCATCCTTAGTAGAGTTTTCTTTCTTTGCTGTTGTATCGTCCCTGTCAAACTCGGAAACAATGTCTTCAAAGCTTTCCTTACTATTTTCCGATTTAGATATGCTATCACCAGCATTTTGTGCTGTGGTCCAATCATCAGAGTTATCGTGTTTATTCGCTGGAGACACTAAATCTAAAAAATAGTCCTTCGAAATATTATCAGTCTCTTTCCTTCTATTAAATCCAAGAGAATCCACCTCACCTTTTTGATCAGTGAGTTGAGCTTGATTTTTGAGGTGATATGCAAGAGAGGTGATCGAATCATTGTCTGACGTACTGCTATTGTCATAATTCTGCTTATAGTTAGTAAACCTTGCCAATTGGTTTGAATTTTCCATGACATGGAGTTTCTCATCTTGACCAGGGGAACTGCCACGGCTACTGACACTCAAACCTTGGATATCCTCAGATTGGTCCTCTTGATCATCGTGCGTTTGTTCCGTTGAGGAGTTGCCTTGAACATCAAGCTTATCCAACACTGTTGTGTTCCGAATGGTTGGCTTTTCCTGTGAGGTTATTTGCGTTCTACTGTTCAGGGAACTGGAAACTGGCGAGAGAAAATAGAGTTATGGAGGCGCCGTAAACACAAATTTAAGTACTACTGTTCTATGTAAGACTTTCATAAACACAGAAATGGCTCTTACACGAGGGGAAGCGTGCAGTGACTGTAAGTATAAGTATCTCCACTTGTTACCAAGTTGAGAAGTTCGCATAGACGGACCTCAGCGAAATCAGACTCAGGACATGTTTCGGCTGGGCTGAAGTGTCTTCATTGCTGTAGCTATATTTTTCAGCCTCCCCTGTGTTCCAGTTTATAAACAACAGTGTATTGTTTCCGCAGAGTATGAGAGTACGTCGCTGTTTCTTGCTCAGCAAAGGAAAAAGGGCAAGGGAAGAGAGATAGGGTATTCGTAGGAAGCAAAGCCATTTTGAGATTTGTTTTCGCTTCTATGTCGTATAATGATGACAAACGCTTTTCAATGTCATATCCGAGATATAGAACATGTAATTAGATTGTAGCTAGTCGACAGTGAACAGAGACATTGCAATTTTGTGTCTCGTTATTCAAGTACGTTATATGTAAAAAGGCTTAGCATTTATTAAGCTCGATATGTTCTTGACCCTGTTTTTCCACTATCAAGATATTTGCGTGAGCACTACATTTAATAGTATGTTTAATCTGTGTACAAAATTAATAAATGAGGTTAAAACGAAGAACTTGAATCAAAGGTTTCCATGACATGACGACAAACTTCCTGTGAATCATTCAGATATTTTTCTCCGCTGAAGAAAAAATTTAAAAGCGATTCTTGAAGATTCTTGAAGAGGGAGGTGAACAGTATTTAGATTAACCAATAACTATAAGGCTTTTTTGTTTATCATTATTATTGTGTTTAAGTTATCTCTTCATTCCCCCAAGAAAAAAGATTTAACTTACATTTACCCTTGACTGGCCTATCTCTGAACACGTATGCAATCCTTGGATTAAATTTTGAAGATGTTGGGGTTGGTTTCTTTTCACAAAGTTCGTCCTTGACGCAATCAACGGTGAAACAGGCATCTTTGAGCATCATAGCAGCATTGCACAGAGGATCTTGGCAGCATTTAGTGATGCATGTCTCCATACTATTAACTTTTCCATGTGGTGTAAACTTTCCAGCATTCATTCCCCCACGTAGTGTTACATCATACGATATTACACCGGCATGACATGTTCCGTCCTTTGTCATCCGATTTTTAGTAAAAACTAACAAGGAAAAGGAAAATAAGCCAAGTATTCCAACTTATTAAACTAATAAGCCAACAATTCTTTAATCTGGAATACGATTAAAATTATAGTAAGATAATCAGAACATAGCAGTTTGCGAATGATAGTTCTACAGAAACGTAAATACGATGTAATAGAATGATTATGTCCTTTACATTTGAGATGCACAATGAATTTGTGATTGATGTGTGATGTATCTGAGATTTGATTGTTTAATGTCGTGCTACACACCTTGGGTGTCGATACGTGCCGACAGAATGCTGAAAACATAGGGTGAATGAAAGCTAAGCCTGTTGTCCAATTTTGAAAATTTTAAAACCTTAGCAGTGAGAACATTGAACCAAAACATGGAGACTAGAGTTACATCGCACAAGTTTAACAATGAAGTGAAGATTTTGGTAACGTATATATCTAGTACACGTCAATCATAAAACTTGCCATAAACTGTACGAAGTTTTCATCTTATCATGAGTCCCACCTCATCAATATCGTATGCTTCTGACGTCCACGTCAAGGAGCCTTTAAGCTTTGTGTACTATTAGATTTAACTGTTGATGAAGCTTTTGTATCTTGTTTAATATTTGTAACATTGTGGATTTGTAGTCTGTGAATTATTATTGCACGTTTTAGAATTTTTTTTTGAGTATTAGGGAAAGACAACTAAATGGCCTTGTTATCGTAATAGAACGTGTGCTAAAGACGGGAGTTTGAAGTCAGTACGCCTTGTACACGATGGATCACTTAAGTCACTAAATTGATTTAAAAGTAAAAATTTGCAATTTGCGATCAATTTTGAGAGTGAAGTCATCCCCTTCATAGTTGACTTAGAAAGTATTACTCGTTGAAATTCATTCCATCAATTTTTTGGCACATAACATGGCACGACGTTCGTGTCCTTTGACGCAGTACCTTGTAATTTTAACATTAACGGCTGGACAATTTGTTGATTATGAAGGACGGTAAAACTGCATCTGCCATTTTTGTTATATACGAACCTTACATTATTTAGTTGTTCTGAGTTGATTGAAATTAAACCTTAATTTAAATATCGATGTACCATGTAATGTACAAGCTTACCTTCTTCACTTCTACTAGTAATGTAAGATATCCGTGGACTGAGTGAAACGAGTGCACTTGTTTCTTTTGCTCGCACGGGAATGCATGTGTCTTCATCTTGACAGTTGATAGCATAACAATTGTTTTCTAGCATGAATGCAGCATCACAATTTTTATCACCACAGCACAATCGGACACACGCAGACATGTTGGCTACTTTACCCAAATCAGTGAAGTTTCCTGCTTTATAACCGCCTTTCAGGGTAGAATTATTAAAAATTTGGCTGTTTTTACACATCAACTTGCTATCGATTGTATGGAGAGCCTCCAGTTTTGACACTACAAAGAGATTTGACAAAAAATTGAAATAAGAATCATGACTTTTCCGCGAAAATACGACGTGTCTCCATGTTTGCTTAATCACAACCTGTAGAAAAGTACTTCTGCATCATAAGATCCTTATTCTTTCTAAACAGGGACCCGGATGGATCACAGACTGGTATTTGTAATCATTAGTAAGTAACAGTCTTTTTCAGCCTTAATTTCTTGTGCACTACCTTGTTCTGTCTGTTAACCTCAATAGATTCATACATCGTGTAATTTCATGTTTTCACATCACTTTCTGGTTTGTAGAAGCAAATCGTCTTCAAGAGACGGTTTACACCGCTCATTTTAGTCGAGCTAAGTCAAATTATTCAAAATCTAACAAAAACTGGACAGAATTTCGTCTCCGATTTATACGTCACTATTTGCATCGCATTCCCGCTACATTCAGGAGTTGCTTTTGATTCTGGAGTGCAAGTTAGACATTGGCAAATTAAGGACCAAGACCTAAATCAGTTGAATTTGAGTCGACGTAAATCCATCGTCTAAAGCCAAGTCGCTCTTATGTTAGATAATCTAACAGTGCATCATAAACTTGAGCCAAGTTTAACACTATTTGGATTAGGTCGTTAAATTTCACATGGATTTGATTATAATTTTGAATTTTACACGACAGAAATTTAATACAAAAGCGACATCTAAACAGGGGCTGACATACTAGGGCTGATATCGTAAGTACTATATCTGAAAGAGGTCGTAGATAGTTGGATAATCAAAAATACCAACGTTAGATTAGAGGACGTTTGATCTAAGGATCACATCAAACACATCAAACCTCGTATAAAATCTAGGAAGAGTCTAGCTCTTCGTAATTTTGATCGGGAAGATTCATGGGGTGATCGTATCAAGAGAAAATACTTGGTTAAGAATGTTTGGATTAGTCATGCGCCATGAAATAGGCTACTCTTGTGTGTTCATCTGGCAAAGCCTTAACTGTACGTTCTCATGTTTTGTTTTGGTTTTTGTTGCCATTTCATAACATATCAGGTCACAGAGCATTTCAAAAAATGATACCTGTGTCATTTTGTAACTGTCCCGTTCGTCTCATGACGTATGCTACACTGGGTTTGTACTTCATGCTAATTGCCCTAACCACCTGACACATTTCTCTGTTGAAGCATGAGACCAGAAAGCAATTATTATTAATAGTAAGGGCCAAGTCACACTTTTCGGAGACACAGCATAACTTGGTGCACATAGGCATTCCATCGACTTTCCCTACATCGGTGAAGTTTCCTGACTTCAATCCACCTCTAAGTGTGACGCCAACTTTCATTCTTGTAGCGGAGCATTGTAAATTTGTTGGCTCCTGGGGTTTCAGTCCTGTTAAAGCAAATGGAAGTAATCATATTTACTTCATGATTAAACCTCGTGTAAAACCACACAGAAAAGCATTAGAAACCGTATTTTTCATGTCCATGCTAGAGAACAGTGGCGTAAAACACATTTACTAATTACTTTCTTTAATATAAATAACAAAAATGATGGATGGTTCGCAGAGGTAATTTATCGTTCCGTAACAGCATGTTGAGAAATTCGTCATTTCGACAACCCAGCATCTCCCGTCAATTAATATGATAATGTCACGAGCAGAAGAAAATCTCACAGCATTACATGGTTACTATAAAAGATTAACAGGGATAACCGTCATACATCAAATCCTTGCAGTCACAAGCAATCGTGTTGACTTTATTGAATAGAGATGGAATTGAAAACTGTGATGCAGTAACGAAATATAAGATTGAATTATATAGTTTTATTGGACTGTTTATAGGACAGGAACTGACGTTGTCGGGTCTCGCGTAAAGCAATTCACTTATTTGTTTTTAAATTTTACAGCCACTTACCTCCTTCCCCCTTTATTGTTACATGAGATATTAAGATGCTGTCAGGGACATGTTTCTTTGTAGGAATGGCCTGGCAAAGTTCTTCACTAAAACACTGAACGCCGTAACAATTCTTTCCTGACATAAATGCCACATCGCACCCTTTTTCTTCACAACAAAGTTCCACGCATAGTTGCATTGCAACATATTGTGCTAATTTTCGGAAATATCCGGCGTGTATCCCTCCTTTTAGAGTTACATTCCTGCGAATTGGACTTGAGCTGCAAGATCCCTCTTTTTCCACATCGCGCTTGCCAAGAAGCGCCATAAGAGCGCTTTCATCTTGATTTAGTACATCTGCAAGGAGATTTAATTGGTAAAAATCATTTCTGGCCCTAGCAAGTTCTTTGTCGTAATGTACAGACAATCCCATAAGGTTTTATTGGGCACAGCGTCTCAAGCGTTTCTTGCAATGTGCCTAAATGCCAGTATTTTAACGCTTAAAGGCTACATGATAGAAATAGCAGCATGCATTCCGAGTATAATAGATATTGCACAGTACGATTCACGTAGGACAGAATTCTCCTTTTACCTCCTTGGTAGTGGTAGTGTACTGGATGATTTAGAAAGGCTTTGAAAATAAGAATGTGACTTTAGAGGATGGTAGCTGCTTACAAGCAAGAAATAGATACTAGACCAGTATTCCATTGATGGTAAAAGTGAAAGGGTAAGTAGGTAGGTAGGTAACCACGCAGAAAAGGTAGGCATTGGTGTAAGGAACGTTATTGCCTCTCCAAATAGTGATAGCTAGTTTACTAGTAATGAAATCGGTCGATTACACAAGTGGAAGGCAGGCCTGTAGAAACTAATTATCTGAAATTATAACACGTATTTATCGGCACGGTCGCAGCGAAGAATGTAATTTTCAACGAACGACACACTGAATGTTATTGGTTTTGCCCAATTTAATGTTTTGTATTCCGAGAACAATTTCAATGAACACACCTCGGGAAACTTTCTGAAGTGAAGACTGGAGAAGAAACCTGACCGGATATATCATTAACACCAATTTTTAATTGCCTTATAAGCTAGTAAGTCTCCAGCACGGTAATAATGTTTTATAATATCTTGACTGAGTCACTAGCAGTGGCGTAATATAGTTGCGGGCATCTTAGGTCAAGATCTATGGGCCGCTGACCGATAGGGGCTCCGAACAAATATTAGGTATTGTGTGCCTTCTAGCCATACTGGGCTAAAGGCTTTCTAAGGCTATCTCCAAAACGCCTAGTAACTAATGTTGCTAAGACAACATTTATTCCAGTTTTGTCGCTAAACTGTTCTCAAAAATTATTTATCACTGAAGTATGATCAACAACATTAAAAGTTCTGAGAACAGGGTAAAATGTGTGAAGTAACATGTGTTTTGCCAGGTTTTAAATATTTTCCGAAAACCCCGACCCCCTTCGCACTAACAGCTCACGGAGGGGACCATCTCACTAAATTCTTAATGACCCTGAGTGTCTCCATTACGTCACTGGTCATCTGGCCTTTAAATTACCAGAACGTTTATCAGCATTGCTCATTTATCTATATGCTTACAGTGCAGAAAACAGTCGCCATTTTCAATGCAAATATTTTTACACGTCTTTAGTATTGTTTTGTGTAGAAATTAAAACAGTGGTAAGTTTCTAAAAGTGTTTTTAGTCTCGTGGTTTTTAATTAATGTTCATTTGTAATAACTGGGCATATATTTTATAATAGTGAACACATACTATCTCATGTAAATGGCTCTGCACACTGTTTAATCAGTGTCCTATCTTGCAGTGCTTGCGTCTTCAGTCTTTGTAGGGTAACCATTTAATAGCACACGAGATTTTTTGCAGCTATGATTAATTTTATTGTTTCTGATAATCATCATGGGAGGAAAAGCTCCAGTTAAACATGAAAACGTATTACTGCATTAAGAGGTATTGCTAGTGACGTAGACTGCAACTATCACTTGTCCTATATATCTTCTGAAAAATCACCAGGTGTTAGTCTTAAGAAACAAACAAGTAATTACAATATCATGATGAAATAAAATGATAGGTAACAAGAACAGACAGCTTTTCCCTTGATATCAGTCAAGGTCTGTCTTATACGACCTCAACTTTCAGTGAATGTGATACTTCATCTATCAGACTGAAGACATTCTGCTTATTGGTGAAATCTACTTGAATTTAAAAGACTGAGCAATAATGTTGACGTATATAGACCAGTATTCTTACTCACCCGAAACAAACGTAAACGCTAGCATTGGTTAATTTTCATTGACAAATCAGCGTTCGTACCAATGACTATATGCATTTGGCATCCTACACCGAGTAGACAGCAAATCATATTTCATCCATTTTATCAATCTCATTGACTACTTGTATAAATGATGCTAGTAGATCTTGATTATAGCTATGTATTAACCTTCCTTAATAAAGAGCAATAACTGCTACGTAATATGGATCACAGATTCAAGACATTATTTACAGGGCTATAACTTAGCATCCTGGTCAATTGATAATGTATTAGGGAAGCGACGACCTTCTGGTCAAGTGATTGCTTCGAGGTAACAATCGAGGTCAAATGAACTATCAGAGGTTGCATGGACTAATTCTAGTCTCGACTCACTTGACGTAAGGCCAAAAATCTGGTTCTTCGTCCAGTGTGGCGTTTCCCTGCATGAATTTTAGTAGTTCATGCCATACAGGCTGTTCCCCTTGTTCTGGGTTTTGGACTAGTCTTGGGAAGGTCCAGTTCTAGTCTTACTTTAAATACATTACCAATTTATACATTCTCAGTTCTAAAGGACGTTTACCGGTTTGCCCGTTTAATATTGTATTAAAATAACACGTGGAAGATTGGCCATGACCTACAACCAAGGACACATCGCTTTCTCTACCTGGTTGCCTTAGTTTGATGTACAGTCCAACGTTCCTATAAAAACATTACCACGGCCAATCATTTCTCCATTGCTATTTTTGCTTCTGTGACGTCCAGCTTAGGTTAATGGTACACAAGTGCCAATGTCAGTTTTCAAAGCCCCACCCTTTTCCCCCAGCACTCTATTGCGTCCCACTATCCATCAACGCACCTCAGCTATCAGTTAATAACATGGAACAAGTGGATTATAATAGCCTTCACTTAAATTACTTTTACTTATGTATCGTTGCCATTCCTCGTGCAATCTTTTTTTAGCATTTAGTACTTCCGAAAATTAAGCATTTCAACTAAATACATAGGGATAAATAAAGAAATGTCGCTGCTACGAATATTCTCCTTTCAGACTCATGTTATGGCATCAAGTTCAGTATTTGAGAATAGCACAAATATCTTCTAGTTGCAGTCGAGGTCTGGTACCAGTGCTACTGCTCACTGACTTGAGTCTGTTGGCTTGATGGAATATTTTAGCCAACATTTCTTTCATCGACGCGTTTGATCTTTGATCCTAAACTGCATGTCAAAGTCAATGCGTTGGTCAAAACATGGGGGTTTTAGCCTTGTAGAAATTTGTGTGCAACATGGCTAGCCTTCCGTCTCGGCCTGAAACTCTTCTCTATTTAAAATGTTGTCTGCCGATATCCCTTCCAAATCTTCCTCAGACAGCCAAACTAGCTCTTAGTTATCTTTTATACGCTACAAATTTACTCTTTGTTGCTTAAAGAATAGGTAAATGGATTGAGTACCAACGAAATTATCGTGGGCGAAAATTGAAAATGGCAGCACCAAACGTTATTTTCTTAGCGACTTTTATTGGACTTGAAAAGGTTTCTTTTTGCAGATATGTAGCGAGATATAGCGCGAAAAAACAAGTAACTTCTCAAAAGTCCATCATGAAATGGTTTTAAAAGCCTGATTCTGCCATTTGGATGGTTCAGTCATTAGGAAAGAAATTGTACAAAGATACTCCTGGTGTATGCCATAGGATTGAACATTGTATAAAACTTTAAACGCAAAGTATCTGGGTATATCCTCAAAGTATTGCTAGCCCCACTGAAAATGTTTACTTAAGTTTAAGGGAGATAATCAAAACATGTTCACTTTTACAGAGATGAAGAGGTCAAGCATTGCACTGGACTATGCGCGGTCCTACCTGTCCTCTATTTCACGGGATTCATGAAGCGAATTTGATACCGTTCGCTTATTCAGTTTCAACCCTTCAATCATTTGCCTAAAACATGTAATACTATAAAGGGTTAACTAATGTAACTCACAACGCTCTCTCTTAAAATTTACTATTTATCATACCTCTTTGAAATCGTTTCCCATAGCGAGATGCCAGACATCCGAAACACAAGGCCGCCGTTAAAGCAAACCAGGAAAGTAAGCCCATTCCGACATTTTGGTATCTTGAAAAAGTGAATTCTCCTTGCTTAGTATTTTTGTCCCCTATCTTTCTGCTCTATGTAGCTTTAAAAGTGGAAATTCAAGCGTTCGTTAACTTAAAATCTGTCGATTTCTACGTTAAAGTGACATCGTTTTTTTAGAATAGCGACGCGTAACAAGTTCGTTCCACGGCATGGCTTGGTTGAATAGTTCAAGAAACATGACGTAATTATGCTCGAAGTGAATTTGGTTGACTTTTCGCGCGTAAAGTTTGACAGGTTTGATTAACAAGTTCAACTTTACAAGTTTAAGGTTGATTTTGAGCCCTTTTCTTATAAGCAATTTAATATATTAAGGTGGTTGATGATAATTAGTTACTACAGGTACATATGATATTTTCCTGAGGAGAAATAATTTATCTACAGAACAACTGAAAGATACACATTTTTAGAGACAGTGGTCATGTGACAGGGACACAGCTGGATAAAAGCCTGGGTGTGCGTGCGCATGGTTAGTGAACAATCATAAACTTAATTGGAACATCAACGGTTCGATTCATTTGATTGACGCAAAATCAAAGATCCGTTTACACACTTTTGTAAATGACTTGGCAAATGTGCTCACTGTTCCTTAGGAGCTCCGTTGTGGGTATTCTTCTGTAGCATGTAAAACCTATGCCAATATATAATAAGGCCCTGAAAAGTTTATGTCAATCTCCTACCCTAGCGGTACCAAACTGCAACGGCTGCGGAAGTACAGTGCGAGGAAGTGCAACTTTGTACCCATGTGTAAATAATTCGAAATTACCAGTGCTGACAAAGTCAAGTTACTGTCGACATTATCATGAGACTAGGATGAATTTGTCACGAGTAAAGAGGAAACGTTTGAAATTAAAGCACGAGCATCAAATGCCTCTAATTACCTGGAGATTAACACGCAATCATTCGTGTTATGTTCTGTTTTTTCTGCTGTAGTTCGTTGGTCATTTGCTTATTGTAAGGGAATACCAGGTTAAGCGAACGAGGAGGCAAGTAGGGCACTTTGTATCTGTTACAGACCTGGGATGCATGGAGCTTGAAAATGAGACCAATAGATACCACGTGTAGTGAGGATAGATACTTTGGAAGAAAAAACTATAAACAGTAGTTTTACTGCCAATAAGAAAGGCCGTAACACTTGAGGCTTCGTTAATAAGTACGAAAAGTAAAATTGATCTGTTGTGGGAAAACGTATAAGAAATGATAATGTTGAAAGATATCAATTATTTTGATTTATTGGCAATGAATGTCACTATGCTTCAGCGGTGACTTGACTTGAGAGTGAAGATGTCATAGATAAGCAGCAAGATAGTAGGGTCATGAATAAAACACTCAAGTAGAATAGGTTGAATCAAGAATCTTGTACCTTAATGAATTGAGTACTTTAACTGTGTTAACATAATAACTTTACCAAACATCAGCACAAAAGACTTGATGGCATAAAATTTGAAAATTCAAACGACGCAATATTTTCTTGAGCTTTTTTCGTCGGACGCTGTTCGGATTATGAAGGATCAGTAATGAAGGCGTAAATGAAGCAACAGAGATTATTGGCTGAATGCAGCTCCTATATAGTTAATTAAGAAAATATCTGCCAAAAACCATGGCATAGTGGCATTGTCTATTTATTCAGATCTACGGAAATAGTACGAAAGGACGACGCTAAATAGAGTCCAAGAGGTTCAGTTGATGCCTATACAAAATTTGGAAGTCGAGACAAATATTTAATGACCGACAATCCATACAGCAGAGGAGAAACAGAGAAACCCCATTAAAATCCATAGAATGTGCAAGGGTAAAGAACGCTGCTAAAACTGTAGCTATTGATATCTCAGGTGAAAAACTTCATCTATTAAATTTAATAGTTTTATTTCGTGTTCTTATAAGAAAGATCGTATTTATTGTTTGTGATTTCGTTTATTAACACTTCTTCCACTTTCATGTCGAAGTGGAAAAGGTATGTAGCTTAATATATATTTTAATGCTTATCATTAATGATTGATTATCGTACTCGGCCTTTTTTAGTCATTACGATATCCTAAAGTAGTTTATACCTATAGCTCCCAAATTAATATTCCACTTTTCCGTACTATTAACCCTTCGGCATTCTTTGCATATTCGTAACATGTTTCTAAACTTTTTGAGAATTGTTTTCCACATGTTATAGTTTGTTTTGTATATCAAGTGAAACATCCCTCTTGGTCATCGCCTATGATTATATATTTAATGCACTTTGAACTGATTTGTTAGTCTTTTCTTGATCTTATTGCTGTATTCTACCAGATGGACAGTCAGAGCTGCATATTTTGAAATAATTATTAATTATTATCTTTTTGTGGTACAAAACATTGAAATTGTCTTTTAATTTGCGACATTGCGCTGGGAACATATTTAAAGGCCTTTTTCATCTGACATTCTTCAGAGTGTGAATCGTCAGAGAGGAAAGAATAGATATACGGCAACCATTTTGTGCGAAACGTGTATCAAAACTAGCTAATCATAAGAAAGGGAAAAACAAAGAGAAGATGAAGAAACAAAACATTATTGGAAGGGTCCAAGTGAAAAAAACGAACTCTTCCTGCCTACAGAGTACTGGTTTTCTTGTTTTAAAGTAGACAGACTTCGATACAAGTAAAGAAAAGGACGATCTAGCTGTACCAATTATCCGAAAATTCTCTCCTTATACATTTTGGCGCATTCTGAATTTTCTAGTGAATGTTGGCCTATGACAGAATCGCATGTTTTGACAGTCATTTTCGCTTTGCAAGCGCCAGATGGCTGTTTGCTAGGAGGAATTGTTGCTGGAACATTCTACGATGACACAATACAAATTCAATCATCTGCCCATTGTTTAATATGTACAGATCTGCAAAGTTTACTGTCGAATACTTTTTGTGCAAACTTCTGTACCACTTTGTTTAATGTCTGCGATTATTAAAATCTATAGTTCAAGCAGCTAAGAGCGATGTCAGTCATTTTTCGTACTTAAAATATAATATTTGTGTTTTACAAACCACGTCATCTCTGTTCTTTTAGAAGTACAACTTCATTCTGTTTTTCACAAAACCTGACCTTAAGGAGTCACAGCTGCAGTCCAAGGCACCCTCCCCCCTCCCACCCATACACACACACACACACACACGCTCTAAGATTCGCTTTGCTGCCCCTGTAGATGCAGGATCTGTGAGAAGCGTCCCATGAAAATTCCATGTTACTTTGTTCTCTACAAAATTGTGAGCGCATCTCTTTTGAGAATTTTTCGGAATTTATTGCTACAATAAATCGGAATTTGTGCAATTATCGTTGTCCTTTAATAGGAAGAGACCCTTAATACCATGACGACAAATCAACCGACCTCTTTCGGTTTTGGACGAATCTCGAGTAGACTTGATAATTTAAATAACAATAATAAGAAAAGCTGGTGGTACTACATTTGCAATCCTCGCTTTAAATTACGCCACAGGAATATTACTTTTGACCAAGAAGGACAACTGAGAGGTACAACATGGCAGTAGATGGCGATATATTGATCTTTTACAAAGGCAATTGATTATTTATGGAAAGGAAAAAGGAACGAAAGTAAAAGTGGAAAATCCAGATGAGAGGTTAGAGTTGGCCTTGCAAGAAAACTCACCAAAATCATCACAGAAAGAGCATCATTTATTCTTTCAGAACAGTAATAAAAATTGGAAATCATTTGGGTTTTGACGAGGAAAAAGAGGAAAGGTACAGAAAAAATTAAGAACAAGATAGACGTACAAATAACATGGCTGTTCCCCAAAGTAATCTAGAAGTTGCGGAGCCAAAAGACACAGAAGTCAATATCGCAATTAAACTTTAACGCAATATAAGAGGAGTTAAAGTAAAGACAGACAAAAAGATGGAAGAAAGAGAGACAAAGCAAAACAAACAACGTGTTCTAGTTATTTGTCGGGAAGCAAAAGGAAAAGTTTCCAACTGCTCAATTCCATCACACACTCCAGAGAGGGACCATCGATTATCTAAAATTCTCGGAAATTCGTACAGGACGGAACTAAATACCGAAGCTATTTGGAAGTTATCCTTTGCAGCTGCAAACTGTTCCACGAAAAAAAAGACTTTGTCACATCAGAGTTTGGAGCGCAAGTGGGAGATGCAGCAGTGTATTTTACTGACAATTAATACATCAGAAAAATTGGCCATCACCTTGGTCGAAAATTGCCATTCATCTGACTTAAACGGTTGATTTTTAATGTTTGATCAGAATTCAGTATGTCGTTGCACTAAATACTGCTACTTTTGGTTGGAAGAGCATTGCTCATAAGGTGTTTGAAAACCTAACCATGAATCTCTGTCACTGTCCGTAACAAACAGGTTATTGCTACTTGTCAAGGTTTATATGCGTAACTACTATTCATAAATATGCTCTAGTTCGGATTACGGGTTTGTACTTTACCTTCTCTATGGCTAGATAAGTTGTGCTATAGTGATTAACCATCTTGGTTTCGACACCCAAAATAATATAAAATTTGTAAATTTACTGCCCTTCTGAACAACACAACAATCGCATCTCTTAGTGTATGACAAAAAGCTTTAGAGACGTTTTTGTTATATGAAGCAGTTTACGAGGACTGAAATGACTATTGAATCATCTTGAAGATACTAATTTCTGAAATATGAAAAACTCCATCCTATAGCTTTGATTCGATCTTATTTAGCCGCGCAACATAACAACAATCGCAATGAAAAGACTGAACTTTAAATTTGAACATTTCATTTTGATTTGTGTCATCATCGTCTGTGCTTAATATTGAAACCGAATGGTCGCCAATTGTTGTTGATTTTGTGCTAAGTCATGTTATTACTGTCATAAATTGTTCTGTTATGACTATTGCGTTGCATTGGATTAGCATAAATAATAAGACGAACTGAAAAAAAGAAGTGAGTGTATTTTTTACAAACAATTTAATATTTTAATGACACAAAGGACTAGTGCCATTAGGCAGATATTTCACAATAATGTAACACAACTTATAGTTTACAGTAGACAAGAAATTTACATAACACCCTGCGTACATTTAAGTTATCTTAAAAACTCGCAAAATAATGTAACTGGTCCAGCTTTACTTATTATAAAGATCTCTAGTGTTGAATAGTGACTGTGTCTGATAACATTAAGATAACGATGACTATTGCAATGCCATCTTTGTTGTATAGAATACTACTCGTGTTTTGGCTTATACTGAATATTGCTGCTGCCTGTGACCCTAGGAAAGCCGCCAGGAAGTATGTTTTGAGACTCCTCGTAACTAGTCCTTATTAAAACTTGTAATCATTATGATCAAGCAACAGTAAAGTGAAAAATAATGGTTGTGTGTATGATTTCGTCTTCAGAAAAAAACGTGATATAATCTTTATTCATGGAATCATGAAATATGCCTGTGGTCAGTGTGTTAGTGACTTCCTTAACTAATTTGCTTGCGTAGCTTTATTTAGGCATAGCGATAAGTTGTATCTAATCTGCTGTAGTTTATTTTCCTCTTGGCATCTCCCACTGTTAGAATACCCCATTTTAGTTCGTTGTCAAACAAGTAAAAATGTTGCTTAGGCCCACCATAGAAACAAGTGGCGAGAAATCACCCCTGTTAGTTCCCAGTCCGAAGGCAAGTGACGACTTGCATGGCGCCAACATGGTCGCCGTTTAATAGACACTACATATATAAAAATTGCCTGCTCCCTTCTAAAAATCGAGAAAGAAGCCAGAACCTGTACAAAATGTTCCGCTATCCACTTGTCACAACTGATAGCTTATCATGACCATGCTGTAACAAATAAACATCGGTAATTAGAGACCCAGTATGAGACAAACTCCGTCGTTTGCTGTCCCTCAAGGATTAACGTCACTTTAATCTTTTCTCTGCATTCTCGTACTACAATATTCTCCTCTCGAAGTGCACAACCTTGATATCTACGTCGTACCGATTTCGTAGGTCATCACCAACAAGCCATATGGCGATGCCTTCCGTCGGACTTATTGCTCTTTTCTTGCTTATTTGCTCGTTATTCAGTTTCATTAATTCCTTCAAGAACACATGCTCCCCGCACTCGAGACTTTGAGTCAAAAAACGTCTACTCATGATAATGTGACAATAAGAGAATCTGACTAGGCCTTCTTGTTCGGAGCTGAACGTTTCACAGCCGTTCCAAAATGTTCTCCTTATTAAGCGAGATTTCCTCCCTGACTTTATGGTCTGTTATTGTCCTGTTCTAATACCTCGACATTGGTGTTCTGTATCTTGTATGGGCTGCTGTAAATCAGACAAAAAATGTACATGAAACAAAAAAAATGAAGGAAACGGAGAAAGAAGAAATGCAAAATATACATCTAGTGATACAATTGTTATGGTGCTACCTGAAACGGTTATGACGGGATTCGAATCCTAGATGAAACCTAGAGGCACGTTTTCAGATATTGCCTGCTTTTATCTTGCAGTTTAATTGTAGTATAAGAAGTCGTTTTAAGTCGTTGCATGTTTAAATTGAAAACCTCAATACATTCTGAAAAATTACTGTAATATCAACGCTGGATTTCCGTGGTGAACATCTTGACTGCAGACAGGTATACTCGACATTCTGGTCTAAGTCACGAATCTGGTATTTCCAGAATATGTGATTTCTAAATGGTTTAGGTTATGACGATGTTAGTTCTCCTTCTGTGTTGTCTTTCGGCTTCGGGATAAGGTCACGCCTTAAAAATAGCTCTGCCTGGAATCAGGAAAATTCACGATTAAACATTCTTATGTCGTACCATTCCTGCGAGGTGACTTTATGTTCCACACCTTTCATGATAAGAACATATGTATTGCAATGGAGAACAATTTCAGAACTCCCTTGACGGAGACATCTACCAACAAACTATGAAGATATGGTATTTGTTGGTTGTGTTGTGGATGATACTCATTTATGACAATGTTTACATTTCAAATTTGATATTTACATTTATTGACATATACACTATCTTTGTCTCAATTCATCATTTCCTTGATATTCTTAGACCTCTGGCTTCAACCAGGAAATAATGGAAAATAATTTTGGAAACTAATGTTCAGGGAGTGGGGAAGCAGGATTTGGGAAATGTAGCAATTAATAAAGCGAAAAAGATTTAGTTAAAGACAATTCCTAATACTAATGTTCAAGTTAAAATAAGAACACCTTTTATAAAACGTGTGGTGGCATTATTATACGCGCTCGGGATAATTTTTTTTCTTATTATTCTATCTAGGATGTACGCATCATGGTATAGTGAAAGCAAATATTGTGAGTGTTTGATAGTGATGATAATGAAGACGAAGATGATGATTGTGTCTATAACAGGATATGTTACTCAATTTTACTAAATGTATGAAAGAGAAGATAGAGCCAAGTTTAGATAAATATAATGAGGATCACGGATCCCGTTCTCTAGGGCATGCTACAGTATTCTTTGACAATGAATAGTGTTACCAAACAAGATTGCTTTGCTAAATTCAGAGTGAGATAGCAGCACTTGGTGTCGTTAAGTGGACACACTCTCATGATTGTCCGTATCTGTTACAACACGATAGAATGAAGCAACAACTTTAATGGGAGTAAATGTTTGTTTAAAATGTTGCTATGTATATAAATATATATTCCGTGGTCTGTGACTGACATGCGTCCAATGCTTTACCTATTTAATGTTTATGTGCAGACAAAGAAGAAGCAGCACTTACTTTCAATTATCCTTCACCTTCAAGAAAAGACCACTTTTGCCCTACATAGGAGCGAAGGATTACAAGTCACGCCAACGACTTGCTGAGAAGTTGAACAATTAACTGTGTTTATTTAGAATGTAACAACATGCACTGACGAGCAAAACTTTACAAAGAAGAAATTGATATGGAACAAGGAAACGGAACTTTTTTTCTAACGATTCTCGTTGGCATTATGGAAATGCCTCGTTTCCTAGAATACCCCACATTTGCAGATTGCCATCATTGTTCGTGTTTTGCCCCTGGTACGTATGTACATTTTTGGAGACAGTGAATAAATTAACTCAAAAACGCATATTCTTTAGAGAAAGGGAACAAGGATTGCGATGGGAAATTGGGATAGTAGTATCATAATATCTTTCATTCCCTATGCTTATGTTCCAAAAGCTGCTCTTTGTTCTAGGGCACACAATGTGTGGTAAAGGCGGCCAACGGAATTACAAGTGACCAAGGTAGGTAGGTAGTCTAAATGGAAGCGGATATGGTGCTTGATACCTAAGTAGGTATCTTGACCTTGCTATGATTATGCCCTCCCAGTTGTTTTATTTTCTTATCTAACAAATGTGCTGTAATCCCTCAAGGCAATAAGACATGAACCTTGTGAGGACCATTGATTAATATTAATTCAAGATTTTTGGTTAACATGTGCAAGGTGTATTCTGAACTTGGATTTTGTGGCAAGAGTTTGAAAGGTGAGTGCTTGAACATGAGCGCGATGATTTTCAAACGCTTCTGGCTTCAATGAGTCAGTTCCTTCCTACACCATCAATCGTAGGGACTAGCCCCACCTCCTATTAGACTTTGGGACACAGCTCTGCGCAAACACAGTGTATACTACAAATAGGGCCTGGCGCTATTTTAACTTT
Source organism: Chironex yamaguchii (assembly GCA_024741275.1). NCBI lineage: Eukaryota > Metazoa > Cnidaria > Cubozoa > Chirodropida > Chirodropidae > Chironex > Chironex yamaguchii. The sequence goes on from JANTCA010001152.1 coordinate 24,216, forward strand.
CTAAATTTACCTTACGTAATTTTTCCCAAAAGTGTTTTTAGCAGGGAAGCATGACGCATCAATTGTGAAGTCTCAGCATGACCCGAGCTGAGAGTCAAACCGATGTTACTGTTTTCAGTTTATGCCACCATACAGTATTATTTGAACATAGCTTACTTCTCGTCAGAATATCATCCACATGGTCTTCATCCTCATCCAGCAATCGACGCTTGCTTCTTAACCTTTGCCTGCGAAGAATAAGTCGTTGATCGTAATATATTAAATACAACGAGTAGTATGACAGAAGAAACCAATTTACTATCTAGCATATTCATGATTTTTCACTTCTAACTTTAGAGATAAGAGCCATTGATGGGCTTTGAGTTTATGCTGTCATTAGGTGGTTTGATTTAAAAGTTACATTCTATTCAGTACAAATTGTAACGCATTTCGACAAGAAATATAGATTGCGAAATGTTGGATATCAGATGCCTTGAATGATCCATAATAATGGCTGACCTCTGCTTCATAGAAACATGTACAGATGTATTTCCATCACATTTCTATCATATTTTTATGTGCATTGTCTGCTGAGGCTCTCTGCGTTTGATGCTATTAGTTCGCGTCTCTTGGATTGATCCAATGTGATCAACTATTTGAACAAACGTAATCTCAACTACGATATTTTGGAACATCTTACTACTTGCACAACCACACGCCGGCCTCTGAATAGAGTCGTCGTACCTATTTTTCCTGACATGACCTGCCAAAGAGGCTTTTAAAACAAGAAAATTGTAGTTATTGTACTTTACTGTACTTTACGTATGCCTTGCAATAAACCGTATGGACTGTTGTTGACTGACAGCCGTTAATTTTGATTAGTTTTCTCTGTCTTTCATAAATTTAAAGATAAATTAAATGGCAGCGGAAATATTAAGTACAACCGTCGAAGCTATCAATTCAAAAAAAAAAGTAATTTTTTCAGAAAGTTCTCTACTCTTTACATACCTTTTCATGAAAGCAAAAATAGCCCAAATAACTCCACCTATGGTGGCTGCAAAACCTAAAGAGCCAGCGATGATGTAAACAACTAGCCAATCTGAGTCAGAGAAAAAACAAACGTTAAGTTAATTGTCTTTAAGCTGTGATCGTGTTACTGGCAAATATACTAGTGATTACTTAAAGCAAGATTACATAAGATTGATATACCAGTGGTCAAAGCTGTTATTTAAAGCTTTAAACTATTAGTTAACTAAACTTTGAATTATTTCCTGTCATTTCTCAGAGACCTTTCTAGATCTGAAAGTTTGGGAAGTTCTCTAATTCGTCTCATCTTACGTCGACCGGGTTACTTACCGTACTTTTAAGTTAATTCTTTAACGCCCGTATGTCATAGTCTACGATATTATAGACTCATTAGCATGGTTAATGTATTTAGCAACAAACCTCCCATAAAGCATATAGGAAGCCTCCTTTGCCATAGCCGTGAAAACTTACCTCGCTGTTTCTCTGCAAGACTATATTTGTTCATGTATGCTAACTGTACCGAGTCCCCTGATCTAGCAGGCTCAGTCGTTGCCTGGCATAGCTTACTATCTGTACATTGGACAGCAAAACAGTGCTCATTTAACAAATATGCCACATCACAATCTGGACTGTCACAGCATGAGCGTATACATTTCTTCATGTCCACCATTTTGCCCACTTCTTTAAAGGACCCAGCCTTCGTTCCTCCTTTAAGGGTCATGTTATGTGTTATTTCCACATTGTTGCATGCACTTTCTTCTTGGTCGCTTGATGGAGGAGAAATCTGCGTGTCCAATTCTACATTGGTGAAAATGTGAAATCAGAGTTTAAATAAAAGATGAGTTTAAAATCAAATCCAGCACTAATATCAATAGAATCAGCAATAGCCTATTAAGTATATAACTTATCTCCAATTTCACCTTGGTTATAATAAGTTGATAACTTTTTTATGATGAGGATGTAGAGTGGTGCATGTGAGAAGAAGAGTCGAAGTCATTTGTGTAATTAGTCAATCAATGGATTTAAAATTAGCATAATTGACATAAGTCTTGAAAACTCTCTCGATCCAATTTCACGCCGTTTCCGAGATTATACATGAAAAGCAGGAGTTTTATATCAGTTGATTAAGTATCAAAATCCTCTTAGCCTGGCACCATTCCAATTTGGTTTTAAATCTGAAAGAAAGGGTGTATATTTTTGTAATTATGAGAGAAATTAGGCTTTGTAAGAACACTATATAGCGACAATTTTTAGCGAGTTTTAATGTAGTCTAGATGATCTGTGTGAACTATTTCCGTCCATTAGAACTGAATTAAAGGGCTTTGTTTACTGACTGAAGTTTATAATGTTTCTGTTACGCAATCAGGCTTTTCAGCATCATTACATTAATAATTTTCACATTATAAGTATCACAGAGGATCAATTAATGCGGGTAAGTATGCCAAGTAAACGAATCGAAACGACATTACGTTGTTCCGTCCAAATTGTGATTAAGCCAATTAAAAATGACTGTCAAGGTCACGATAACGTGGTAACCATTATTGTAAGAATCGTTTTGGAGTTAAAGGAATCCTTTTTGTGTGCAAGGGGCTGATTTCCTGACATCAGATTGAGACAAAAAAGTGATCTTGCTCTTTTAATTGTCTGAACGTTGTCTTTCATGTACAGTTTATTAGGCACTGGACATTCCAATAAATGTTGATCAGAGACAAGAGTTGATGTAGACAGATACAGAAGTTACACTGGGGTTTTGGTTGTACAAAGATGCGAGAGATATTACAGTGTTTGACAAACATTATGTTGAACATACTGTTTTAATCTATCACTCATGTTTTGGGTTCGCATCCTACGTACGAAACCAAACAGTAACTAAATTATTTTTTATATTAAGTAAACATGTATGTTACTAATTAACAGTATCCTTATAGTTCGAGGACCTGAATAGGAATTAAAGGCAGAAAACACTTGGTAACAGCCTCTTTCATACCATTTTGATGTCTTCTTAACATTGCTTAGCGAACGAATTTTTGCGTAAACAAGTGACTCCTACAAGCCAAATGTTTATTCACATGACATTTTATTATTACATGAGTCTTGAAGTTTATACCTTTTTGGGTGTCTTTTCAAGATTAATGGATTTTAGTCTCAAATTTGAAACAAAACGTAGTATTAGAAGAAATCGGAGGTGTTTAGTGCCCAAAAACTTTGATAAGATTAGTTTTGTTGTAACTACAACAAACCCATCGAGTGTCAGTGAACTTAGTTTTCTATACATATTTACCAGGAATATGTTCTTTATTTGGAAGAGAACATCAAGCTTGAAACAGAGAATGGTTTTGATTTTCAAGGGTTTTTAAAAAGAAGTGGTCGGTGCTGAGTTATTAAAAACATTTCCACACTCCATCTCTGTTAAAAGTGTCATCTGCATAGCAAACGATTGTTTGTGATAGGTTTTAAATCTACCTCTTATAAACAAAAATGTTTGCCAAAGTTAAGCCGCGTGCATGCGTGCGTGTGTGTGTGTAGCTTCACCCCTGTTATATTTGCTTCTACATTCTTCTAACGTGGTAAAACATATCATGGGATGGCACACATTCTATTTTATACATTTTTTACATTATATCGTATATAAATGTGTATCTTGATGGTCTGTTGGTATTTTCGCCTTTTGCAATAAATATGATGATAATTAAGGTGCAGTAGTAATCACCTGTTGATTCTTCTTTCTCCACCTCTTCAACATCATCGGGCTTTTCAAGAAAGTGTGTCATATATGTAATAATGGGCTGACCATTGACTGGTTCTCCAGCTTTGCTTTCTGTAATCATGCACTGACTTTTCTTAGCACACGTAACTGTATAACATTTCCCAGCTTCCAAATAAGATAGATCACAATTCATTTTCAAGGCACAGCATTGTCTAATGCATCCCTCATTGGTTTTAATGTCTTTAAATATCCTGAATTTACCCGCCTTTTTCCCCCCTTTTAATGCCTTGCCTTTCATCACTTCACTGTGTGCACACTGATCAGTGACCTTAGTTACTTTTATTGTTGTTGATGTTGTTAATTTTGTCGTTGGCACTGCAAAATAAAATCGAAATATTAAGAGGGGATTTAAAAAACAAACAGAGAATATCGAAATCACAATAACTTTGAAAGGGTACGTAGGGAAGTAAACAGACAAGAAATATAAAAAGGAAAAAAGGGAGGACATGGACAAAGAAAGACATTGATACAGTCATGACTAATTATGGTAGAAGTTTATTGACAAAAATGTTTATTTTCACTCTTATTATAAGAAAAAAGAAGTTATGGAGGAAGTTGCTACGTCAGTAACTGATCAAGTTGCTAACATTGACGTCATGTACACAACATTTTCTTGAAGTATGTCAATTTGCAAACTCCAAACACTTAACGTGTGCAACACAGATTACCGTCACGAGCTGCTTGATTCCAACTGAACAGACTGCGAATTAGTGTAGGGTTGCCAGGAAAGCCTGTTGAATGGAACATGATCGAAAACAACAATTGTCCTTGCAATCCGAACTCTCCACAATCACTTGAGCACATCACATCTTCTGTCTGTCTTCCACATGTTATGAATAGTGAACTTGTTGCATGGTCCGCCTTGGTAATCTAGTTGTAGGAAAGCTGTAACCTTGATACTTAACAACACTGAACAAAATCTGTATAACACACATGAAGAAGTGAACTATTATAATCTGAATTACACAATAAGTTTTTGTCTTGTCATGTAACGAGAGATTTCTCTGGCAAGATCCAAAACCCAGTTCCTAGAATATTAAGCTTTTGTTTGCATCATACCTGTTTTGACAGTTACATTCTTTTTGTCAGGCGCTGGTGGTCTCACTATGACAACCATTGGATTAAAACCACTTGGTGGTGCTTGAATTGTATGACATTGCTCGCTGTTTTTACATACAACTAAATAACATGATGTTCCCAGCATCAATGCTAAGTTGCATTTGTTTTTTATGTCATCGCAGCAATGATTAACACAGTCTCTAATTGTTTTTGCCTCGGGAATTTCTGTAAATTGGCCAGCATTTCTTCCTCCTTTCAAAGTAACATTATACTGAATGCTCGCAGGTCTACAAGGAACCGGAGGTTTTAGAGGCAATGAAACGTTTTTCACTAATGGTAATTGCTTCACTTTTGCGATAGGGGCTGCTGGCTCTTGGCTGCCTGCCTCGGTGTGTGTAGGAACCTCTACTTTCTTTTTAGCATCTTGTTGATTGGAGCCTTCTGGTCGCATGTCTCCTAGCCCTCCTAATACTGAAGTTAGCTCAGGTGATGATTTTGTGTTAGTGTTTGCAACTGTGTCTAAAATGAGAACAAAAAGGTTAAAATGTGAGACACAGATATTTCCTATAACTCAATAAATGATTATAAAGTGACTGTTTAACAATTTTTGTTGTAAAAAAATCACGGTATGTCTTATACAAACGAATTTAAAATAGACAGTGGTTTAAATTTTAAAAATCGACGGGTAATATTCTGCTATGAGATACACTTTTCAAGTTCATAAGAGAATCACGGAATGTTAGCATTTTACTTTATTTTACTAACACTGTAAAGACTTAAATAACTAATAATAGTTTGTTGGCGTCCTAAGGAGTAAGCAAGTGCTCTGTCTGACGACTTAGATCAAGGACGGAAACAATTCAACGATGAATCGATTTTAAAACGAGTGATCAATAGGTATCTTTTGTATACTTGATGCTAATCCGATGACATTAATTTGTTTTAAAAGGTTATAGATTAAAAACTAAGGTGATGTTAATTATAGTAATTTCTATTCCTGAATAGCCAGTGATCGTTCTACCCCTTCAAGCAGTTTTAGCGTTCGATGGCTAGTCAATGTAAAAGGGACGTCCTTTGTGCGAACTGCATAAATTGAAATGAAGTATCTGCTAGTGATTTTTCTTGATGTACAAAGTGCAACAAGTGTTTTACGGATTGAAATTTATTTCAACAAAAAACAATTTCAAAATATTACTAGTTCTTGATAATATCACATTGCAATACATTATGTTTTGATCTTTGTTATACTCAGCATATAAAAAGCTTATAATTTACTCATACTTAGCTTACAATAGTAATATACAATTTTCATGAAAGGTGCTTGGACAAATTCTACTATTGTTGGAGATAAAAGACCTAATTGTTTACACGAGCACAAAAGGTGAAGGGCTTGTAATCTGTAGCTTCTTATGTATTGGAGAGAAGATAAACATTTCTCAATAATGTAATAACAGAGCAGTTGTATCATCCATGGCTATCCTTTTATATTCTTCCTTTTCCTTTGAATAGAAATGATAAATTGATTAATACATCCGCAAAGAAGTTGGACCCGTGTTGCAAGGCGAAGTTTGTCAATTAAATGAAGTAGAGTGTTAACCAAAATTAAGGAATCTTCTTCATTTGCTTTTTATTGTTCTCAAAGCTATCTTTTAGGTTGTCTTGATCCAGCTAAATTCCACAGAACTGACCTGGTAGATTGCATTCCAGGCAATGTCCAAGCGTTCAAATGACAGAGTTAAGTAAATCTTTGTCTCAAAGAAATACGTCCAGCCAATGCACGAAGCAAAGTACCAGAGTCTCACCGTAGTGTAATTAAGATTTGGTATAAGAATCGTTCATTTAATTACTGTCTTCGCTCGGAACTTTACTCTTGAGTCACCAATAGTCCGAAGCTTATGTAAGCTTACGTTCAGAGGATGTTGATGTATGCAATAGGGTATGAAATGCTGATGTTGCGATATTTCAGAGATGATACTTTTGTCTTCCAGGACTGTAAACTTGTGAAAGAGTTCTCAATCCTTCTTGTAGACGAAGCTATTGTACTTCTCGTTTTAAAACAGAGACGAAAGGTAACTCTCCAAACACTTTTCACGTGAACTTAAATTATTGTGTCTTATGTTAAATCGTAACCTCAATTTCTTCCACGTATATCGTCAGTGATGTCCGACGTTTCGAAGTGTTTTGTGCTGGTCAATACAGGCCGGAAGAAAATTGGACATAGTTCTTACCTTCCTTGAACTAGAAATCCTTGTTGATCAACTGCCCCCTCCACGATCTCGTTAGTTTTAAAAGGATTCCAAAGTTCCAATAAATAAAGTGCTTTTTTCCGTGTAGAATGGCGATCTTTAGATGTAGAAAACAAAATTCTTGTTTAAGTTGATATTCCATGGTAGTGAATAATTGAAAAACACGGTTAGGATGTTAAGTGATTTCATATACTTGTCTTTTGTCACATTGTGGATTATCGTTTACACTCTTTTGAATTTACTTGACATTAGTATAAGTTGACAGCCCATTCTAGGCATTCATGGATCGTCTTTTCCCATTTAAATGGCATGTATTACTTGAAAAAGGAATTGCAGATAATAGAACAACTTTCTCTGATGAACCTTGATCTTGCCGTTTAGTTTCCAGGACTATTTTTGGAAATCATTTCGTCCTGCTCGCTCTGCTCAGACAGTTTTTTACGTTGCCTTCGTCTCTCAACGATCGCTTATCTTCCTATAGAGACAACTGTTTCCTTCACAAATGCTGTGAACTGTGCCTTCGAAGTCCTTTTATTCAATTTAACTTCAATAAGTCTATTTCACTATCTTGTTCTTTGCCTGCCACTGTGCTATCTTTTTTGATAATATATATCCACGCTTGCATCTCTACATTAATTTATAGTCCTCACAAAATGCCATCTTTGTTGGACAATTTGTTTCACTTCCGTTTTAGAGCCACGTGGCCTGAATCCATGAAATATTTGTTTACGGTTTTCAGCAATGTATTTTATCTTTATGATGTGATGGCGGAAATTCACTTGATTATGTTATATTAATACAGGTCATCTTAAGCCGACGACGAGGATGATATTTTTCTTAGAACCATTAGTGTTCAACAAACATTTACAATTACTTGGGATATTTGGAAATTTGTGGGCTGTTTTCCTGCGACAACTAGATTCAACTACAAAATCATTTTAATGAAGTATGGGCTGATGTACAGATATTAAATACAAATTTAAGAGGTAATCTATGCCTTCGTTACTTGGTATGAGTATGGTAGCAATACGACAATACCAAAACAAACATATAAAATATAAAGTGTCATAAGACTGATTTCTCTGTTAACGAATTTATACGCATTATTCTAGAAGCATATTTATTTGTACAAAGGTATCTCCAGCGGGAAAAGTTTTACGCAATTTATAATCTAGAAAAATATTTATGTTATATAAAATATTTGAACCTTGAATATTTGATAATTTTGCTTTTAGTGAAGAGGGTTCCTCGACGTCCTTGAGTAGCTCATTGGATCCAACCTTTCTCACATAAGAGATCTGCAAGAGATCAAGAGTAAACTGTTAGATGTAACCCTGTAAAATTAAAGGTAAAATGATGAATGCTATGATAAGATAACGTTCGACAACAAATTCATAACGAGATCTCTATGCATAAGGGTGAGGTAATTTAAACAAGTAAGTAGATGATGCTTGATAGTAAAAACGGAGAACGTTTCCTAAGATACTTGTAGACATCAGCATCAAAACTGTAAGGTTGGATATGATAAGTTGGCTCTAATGTCGTACTCTTCTCGTAAATTGTTGACTTTTGAATTTTTTTATATGAACAATCTTTTTGTGGTACAAAACTTGAAAATCGCTTTGAAAATTTGCGACATTGCGCTAAAATCATACTTAAAA
>JANTCA010001154.1:0-12197 GCA_024741275.1 Chironex yamaguchii
AAATTACAAGAAATAAACACTTTTTTACGTTTCGAATAATTCTTCTTCAGAAAACTGTAGAAGTTATTTCTGAAGAAGAATTATTCGAAACGTAAAAAAGTGTTTATTTCTTGTAATTATATATATATATATATTTCTGAGCATACAAATATTTCTGGCCATATCTGTGGTTGGTGCTTTAAACACACTGTTGGTAAAGTGGTGTCAGCAGAACAAATAATATACCCGGGAAATACCAGGCCTATGCTTATTTCTAGCACCGTGTACAGAACCAATGTGGAAAATATTGTTTCAACTGATAATACAATTTAAAGAATAGTTGAAATGCATAGGAGTAATAATTGACAATTGATTAAACTTGAGACCACAAGCTGATGCAGTTTGCAACAGTATACTATGCGTTACATGTCGTGAGGCAATATATCACCCCACGTTTCTGTTTTGTCATTCTAGCAGATATGTGTGTATTTATGTATGCAATTCTTTATTTTTGTTGCAGGAAAGATGGTGAATCTTTATATGAACTGCTTGAAGTGGACAAGGATGCCACACCAGAGCAAATCAAGAAAGCCTACAGAAAGGTATTTTGCTTTATTAGTGAACTAGGATTGAACTGTAACCCACTAACTTAAACCAACATTCAGTCTAGAGTGCAGCTCTAAATTCACTATTTTTAATGTTTTGGCCAAAGGCTTGGTTAGCATACATACTTAAATCTATATTTTGAGCATTGGCTGAAGGCTGCAAGTTTCCATTCTAATTATATCTTCTCAAGTGAGCTATTGTGGTAATTCAAGTCATCATTTTAATGGTGTTTACGCTTTTGTTGTTATTAGAGCTTTAGATGTTGTTGTGCAGTGTTGTAGTGTTTGTATTATTCATGATTGCTTTTCGGCAATGCAGCAGCAATCGAGGTGACTATATCATTTATGTACTTGAGACAGTTGTGTTTGTGGCTGTTTCATCTGGTTTATTTGATAACTATATATGATTCAAAAACATTGTATTTACATGTAACGCTGCAAGGCATGACCCAAATAGGAGTAATGAATTGTGTTAAAATGAGACTTAATGTAAAGAAAATCACTTTTCTGTGTGAGATTTCTGAGAGTAAGGCTCAACAAACCTGAACATGTAAACACCACTGGGTCAGTGTACAAAATGATCAGCCATGCAATCCTTCTTAAAAGTAACAACTTTTAATGGTTTATATTAACAGTTATGTACATTGATGATGTATTTGATGTAAAGATTTGAGTAGTTTTAGAAGGAAAGAAGTCAGAGGATGAATGATAAAACAACTTGTGATTTGTGAGTGACATTGATTTTATTGCTGAATCCAGAGACAAACATATTGAACTGGTCACTTTGACAGTTTTTCAAGGAGGTATGGCATGGGGATCAGTAATGACAAGACTAAAGTGATAACTACCTCTAAAAAGAGAGATACTAAGGCAGAACAAGCATCATAATTGATGAAGAGTCTTCAATATACAACACATTTCCGATAGCTTGCTCTTATCTCTGTTGATACTACACGAGACTGTGAAATTAAGTGGAGGTTATGGGTTGCACTTGGACAACTTGATAAACTTTGCAGAATATGGAGTACTATAATGTATTAATATAGGCAAAAATTGCTTATGGTTAACCTATTTCAATTGAACTATGGATGTGAAACACAGATATGATGCTAAAACTACGAAGCATATTGCTGCTTTTGAGATGCAGTGCTGTAGATGACTTCTTGAAATAACGAGTTTGAATTAGGAATAATAAAGGAAATTTGAAACCTAGCTGGAATGTATGGACCACTTGAGTTGGCAGACATACACGTACGCTACAAGAAAGCCAGGATCTCTTGCAAACTCAATCATGTGAGGCTAAGGAAGAGGGACACAAGCTCAAGGAAGACCAAAAACATCTTGACTAATTAACATCAAAGAATGGGTTGGAAAGAGCTTTTAATTTGCCTCAGAACAGTTGAAAATTACAAGAAATAGTGGGGAATGGTGGTGCATTGATCAAAGTGCCTAACAGTTGCCATATTATGGGAATGGCATGACATGACAAAGATATACAGCTTTTAGCATTACTGATCAGAAACATGGTATAGATAGCACCTGCAGATTTTGTTTAGGCTGGTAGGCAATTGCTTTGACTGTTTCTTGGTTTGCCTACACAATACACAATGTTTGAATCTGTTGCATTTATTTATATTAGATGGCACTCAGGCACCATCCAGATAAAAACCCAAATGACCCAGAGGCTACAGAAAGGGTAAGTATATATCTAACCTAAATCGTGGTGGTTGTTAAAATATATTTATTCCTTTTAATCTCATGCCAGTGATTGACACTGATCATGCTTGATATCTATCTATCTATCTATCTATCTATCTATCTATCTCTCTCTCTCTCTCTCACACACACACACACAGAAATTGTTGCTTGAAGAAAAAGTTGCAGGAAGAAAAATCTTGCTAGTTTCATAACTGTTCCACAACTTTTAAATTTTTAACAATTCACATCTATATTTTCCCCAAAATTTAATTTTTTAGACATTTGCAACTTTTTCTTGCTGCATTGTACACAGACTTTGGCAGAATTTCATGTTCATTTTTACCTGCTTTTCATGCACCTCAAAATAAGAAACTAGTTACAAGCTTTTTCACTTTTGGGAGGTGTGTACTTCTTCCGAAACATATGTTAACGTGTATAGTAAAAACCAGAAAAAATTAGAAACCCTACAACTGAGAATTCATAACCAGTCATATAATGGCTTAAATATGACAAAAGACATCAACTTGGCATCACTTCAGTCAATAACTACTACTTTTTTACCCTTAATGTCAGAGAATTCCTACCTGGGGCCATTAGAAGTGATGATTCAGAAAAAGAAGAAAGTGATGAAGGGTTTGAAAACAATTAAGTTTAATCTTTGTGTGACAAGTCCTTATTTTATATTAGCTGAAAGTGTTGTGTTTATGATTTTTATATTGTGAATCCTCATCAGAAAGTGTTGTGGATGCATAACTTCAGGTGCAGAGCAGCCCATTTTATAGCTAGCTCATTTGTAGCTAGATGTGGTCCATCCATGTGTTTGGCTGTTGCTGTTGTAACATGTGGGATTGGATTATGCCTGGGAATTTGATTGGTGTCTTGCTGTTGTTAATTTGTACCTTTCCTTAATAATCTAACAATGCCCAGATTAATGGTTTGCTGCCTATTTGTACTCTGTTTTACATTTGTCATCATACGAATCCTATGCTCATGTGAACGGAACTTGACATTTAAATAGTCTGCCATTTGACTTGAACTGCTGGTACATTTGAAGGTCATTTAAAGTAAGAGTACGGATGCAGTATCCGGTAAATAAAATCAGTTGTAAATAGAATGTGTGTGCACATTAGCTATGTTGACCAGGGTTTAGTGTGAAACGACACCTTGACGTGTCTTCTTTTTTGTCTTGTATATGAATGGCTTAATAGAAGATTGGTATGTACAGTATTATTTGAAGAGGAGGGTTGAAAATTGGCATCACTATGATTTTCTTGAAACCTTGTGTGTTGGGCTAAACAGCTAATGGACATGTTGGAAAAATTCTTAGTCTTCACTCACTGCTGCGCAGTCATTTTATTGATTGTTGGATAAGTTTAAATTACACCTACATTGACATGTTTCAAACTTTAAGGTTTCCTTCTTCACCATTTATGCAAGCTCAGTATGGAAGTATGGGTTTTTGTCTATTGGTGAATGTACTTTCAGATAGAATGTTTTTGCAATATTTTGTTGGACATTACAGTTAAAAAGATCCTAGTTATAGGACAGAACCTGTCTGCAGGTAAACGCTTAGGTGTTCGATGTTTTTGAAATAAGACCACTGAATTTTCTTTCTGGAATATTGGTTATTGATTTTTCTGTTGTTGACAGTTCAAGAAAATAAATCATGCCCACGCTATATTGTCTGACCCAAATAAACGGGAAATATATGACAATTATGGAACAATGGGATTGTATATAGCTGAACAATTTGGAGAAGAGGTATGCTTGTTTCCAACTTGTTTCCTTTGAACATCTCATGTTACACATAGTTTTGCCCTTCAGAATTATTTACGTCAACCATGTCGACATATCCCTTTCTATTCTTGGTGGGTCATAAGGCATTGTTTCTAATAGTGCTGACAGTGTCATAGCAACGGTTTTTTCCGTGTACTGTGACGTGATCCATCAAGCTCTACTAGCAAAGATATGCATGGGCGTACTTGCCTGTATGTTCTTTTCAAAAAATGTTAAAAGCCATCATGTTTTTTCTTTCGTTTATCCTCGTTAGTAGACTTGGTTTTATGATGCCTGATGTGGTTTGTTTAGACAGCAGTTTAATACCTTTGACCTTTAGGCGGTCTCTCGTCGCATACTAGATTTGGACTCATATTATCCGTACCCTTTGACCTTTAGGCTATGGCTATCTCTCGTCGCGTAATAGTTTTGGACTCATATCTTGCATACCCTTTGACCATTCTTCATTAGTTCGCATTGCCTTACGGTATCAGTACATTCAGAAAGTTCCAATGCCTGTTTTTCTCTGGCGTTAACTCGATTTTGATGAATTTTTATATTGCGAAGCTTGTATGGCCAAACCAGAGTATTCGAAAAATAACCCAGTTCAATTTAGAACCAGTACAAAGTCATTATGATTTTGGTCTAGAAAATATTGCGGCGTGAAGCAAAGAAGGTTAACCAAGAAAGATAAAGTAACAAAATAATAAGGAACTAGGATTATGATACAAACCAATTGTATTGTTGGTTGAGAATAAAGTGAAGCATGTTTATACGAGTACCGTAGAGGTGTCTAACTACTGAAGTATAATTCCTTGATTTGTTCAGTTGAAAGACTTTTTTGTGTTTCTATTTCCGTATCGCGTAATAAAGGTTACATGATTTTGATGCTGCAGGGACGAAATGAGCTCTTATATTCTTTATGCCACTGAAGTTTTTTAAAGAAAATTCAGTTATTACCTTTGCATATTGGTATAAACTACGAAATTGCAAGTTTTCACTTAAGGATGAAGGCCGTGTTACCCTTTTAATGGCGAAAGTCGGAAAAACGTCATTGTAACTTTCTCGTGTTACCTTGCGCTGTTAATAGATATTGGAAGTATCCTGCAGTGAGTATTCAGAAATAAAGAAGTTCGGTGAAGCTCTGTAACTAAATAGTTACAAATTTGTTACATTTTGTTTCTCTTGACAATTAAACATCAGACATACTGTGTTTGCTGGGCACACCCTATTTTTAGGAAGAGTTAAGTATTAATTCCTATGTAACCGGATAAAGGTATTGCACGTATTTGGGCTATGGTAGTATAACACATGAACACTTCTGTGCGATGATTGTTATGCATGTTCAACAACTTTAGCAACTTTCATGCTGCTTACAACAGTTGTTACGTACTACGCCATAGTGACTGCCACATGGGTCGATTTCCTGGTCATCTGGTTTTAATTCCTGTATCGTTCTGCTTCATCTGTCAGACAAGGTAGATGGCTCCAGGATTGGCCTTACGGTGCCTACAAATATTTTTGTTTGAATCCATTTGAGACTGCCTTGAGGTAACGGTGACGGAAAATGTTACCCTGTTACAGAAATCGAAGCCTTCTATTCAAACAATTGAACGACGGTCTAAAAACGGTATATGAACTTCCAGAAGAGAATGCCTGTTTTCCTGTTGTACATTCTACTAAAAAGCCTCCATACACACCTTAGAGCATGTAATAGCATGTCGCTGGACTTAATCTGCTTCTATATACTTGTAGCCCAGAATTTTTTTTTAATTCATGCTTTTTTTAAGCTGAGTGTGCAGTTCGGTTGGTATTACACCCCCTTGCGTAGAAAGAAAGAGTTTTGATTTCCAATTAACTTAAAGTGAAGCGTTCTCATGGTTGTATTGTTGATGTCTGTGTTTGCCGTAGAATGTCAAGACGTACTTCATCCTAAGCAGCGGATGGTGTAAGGGGTTGATGATCTTTTGCGGAATTATCACTGGGTGTTACTTTTGTTGTTGCTGCTTCTGTTTCTGCTGTAATTTTTGCTGTGGCAAATTCAAACACGTGGTCGAAGAACAAGAACCTGCTTATGACGATATTTATAAAGGAGAGGAGCCTTCCAGTGGAGAGGAGAAGAGCGAAGTCATTACAGAGGAACCTCAAAGTTATCGAGATAAGGAGCCTGGTTCCTCAGCTGCGAACGGCCAGACAACCAAGGTTGGCAGTGATGACAAACCTATTTTTGCCATGCCACCGCCCCCTGGCTATGATTCTTTCAGTAAACCAGATTCTAGTGTAGGTAGTGAGGAGAAAAGAAGTGAACCGCATATTCATGGGGGTGCTATTCCCATGCCTCCTCCGTAGTTTAGATTTCAAATTACTCAGATTGCTATATTTAGGGATCATTTCATTACTGTTACTAATGAGTCGCTAGCTAGAATTCAATTATTGGGAATATTCAGTGCGAGTAACTTGCTGTTTGTCACATATTGCCATGATAAATTTGTAAGGCATGGGAATATATGTTATTTGTGCCAATGTGCCACCATAGCGAGTGTGGCAGACCAGTTAAGGATTTTATGCATCCGCTTTGCCAGAAACAAAACGACGTTTGGCAGGAAGTGGGCGTTTTTGTTGCTGCTGCATAACTGAATTGTGGCTTTGCAAGAACAATTCAAATATATGTTTTAACTTGATTGGAGAGCATGGCCACTATTG
Source organism: Chironex yamaguchii (assembly GCA_024741275.1). Lineage (NCBI taxonomy): Eukaryota > Metazoa > Cnidaria > Cubozoa > Chirodropida > Chirodropidae > Chironex > Chironex yamaguchii. The sequence goes on from JANTCA010001154.1 coordinate 6,762, forward strand.
GCAAATCTCGTAAAGACTACATAATCTATGGATGGATTTGTAAGATGGAACAAAGATCAATATCCAGTTCTTACTCCATCCTTCTTGATGTAGATAGAATTTATGTTTTATAAAAAACACAATATCTTTTGGAAGAAAACTGAGTTGATAGAAAAGAACCTGTGTTTTGCCCATTGCTATGGAGACAAGCATTGACAGAGTGGGCTGATATATTTGAATGTCAATTCATATTGAAATAGAGAAGGTATTGTAATTGTAGTTGAAGTATTCAAGTTTCGCATGGCTTAGTGCGCTACAGAGTAATTAATACTGGTATTTTTTTCTCAGTACAAGCACCGATAAGAGGAAGAAGGCTTACTTCTGTTAAATCTTTCGTCAGACTTGAGAAACTTCTCACAAAATCAAAGTTGATTTTGCAGCTACCACTATTTCGTTAATAAACCTGATTTAATCGTGGCGGGTTTTGGTACATTGCTCTGTTATTGATATATGTTTTCATGGAATTATCTTGTAAGAAACTGTTCACATGGAGTCTTAAGGTGTCAAGATAAGACAATTTCCATATAGAGAGAAACTTGAGTTGGAATCCCGAACAGTAGACGTGTTGCAGTGGCAAAGTGAGAAAAGTTTCACTCATTATGTTCGTGACGCAGCCCATTTACTTATCAGAGCGTCTTCATGGGTATGAGCGGCAGTTGTTGCTGTCAGCAAAGGGAGATCCGACGTCATGGTCATGCGAAGCTGGTAGTAAGAAAATAATCCATTGTTAATAGGTAATAAGTGAAAGTGTAGGATAGTTGCTGATTCACGGACAATTTAAGGGTATGTGACGACCTGGCATGTACTTTTTTGTACAGAATATGGTCATACCATTTCCTCAGGTTTTAGTCGGCCTCACATTCTGAGATGGAAGATTTCAGCGGAGCTGAAAAAGGCATTACATTAACTGTAAGTATTTGTTTCCGTGACCATGTAAGTGTGTACTCGTATCTTTATAGAATCTGGAATTTGGAGTATATGTCTTCACGGTTGCAATTCTTGCATTGTAGGGACCAGTGAATTTGCATATTTTCCCCTCATTTAGGTTTAACTCGAACTCCTTTGGTTTTATCTTGTTTGAAGTAAGCCTCATTTTAAGGATTTGTTGTGGTTTTCGCTTTTTTCCCTCTTGCCCACACGTGCACTGCTTACTTTATCCCTCTGTGATCCCTGTAACCTATTTGTCTGTAAACGAGGGCTTCTGAGCTGTTCCTGCTAGTCGTACCATGTATGTTACATTTACTGCTGTATTCTTTCCGTTGCACATGAATACGGGGGATACTGTGATCTGAAAAGGATTAAAGTTATGATTGTCACCACGCGACCTTCGAAGCTGGATTTTGCTACTGCAAACCCGACGCCTTTCCCACTGGGCTTGACAGCTTAATGGGAAAGGGCGAAAGACAATAAATCTGTCAATCCAAGTCATCCACTTTATTGTGCATCTGTCTAATGGTGTATACGATTACAAGCCAATGTGGTTTGTTGGGTTTATTTGCCTACAAGTTACCCATTTACCACCGATTGCACTAAACACATGGTGGTCTTGACCCGCTATGATCTGCTTTCACATCCCCACACGATTTCCTTCACTTGCTAATGTTAATTAAGCTTGTCAAATATGGCTTGTCAAATTTCTTTTTGTATAGATTGGCTTATTGCTTGTATTCAGTATATTTCCTGTTTGTTACCCAACTGTCCATACTGCACATGGCTATGTATTTCCACCATCTTGTGCGATGTTGCTTTTTGTGCCGTCTACATTGTGTACAGCAGATGGTCTTTTGAAAGTGAATATATATATACATATATATTTACATATATATGTATGTATATATATATATATGTGTGTTATGTTTCTGGTGTATTAAAATTTACGTATTTGCGATAATGAGGAGTGATTTTTATGTCTGTGTCGAGATATGGTCGACGAATGAATGATAGCAGTATACTTTTTGGAATGTGATTGTGTATTATTTCTTGCTTTGTGAAATTGTACTTTGAATTTGCAATAAATAAGTCTTATTTTCGTTGTATATCAAATTAACAATCATGAAAGACTGATATGCAATTTTGTCATGTTTGTTCGCTGTTGCTGTTCCTACGTATTTCATTTCGTCAGAATACCTGTTGGATTCCATTTCGGAGCATCATATGCAATGTGTCTACACCAGAGCTTCAGGGGCAGAGCAAAAGGTTTTATAAGCTTGCTGACCAAGACACTAAATATTGTCCAAAAATTTTTTACAGATAGTCATGTGCCTAAATAGAAGGAATCATGTGCCTAAATAGAAGGAATTAACAGTTTTGATTTATTGTAGCATGACAATTGGAACCTGAAAATTGAAATTTTCATATTCTCCCATAAGAAAACCACTACTTCGGAGGCCAATACTTCAAAAACTAGAAAAGGTAAGACTTTTCTTATGGCAGATCCTAAAAGCCTGGGTGCTAATTACATGCCATACCACCTGTCAAGCTCACAGCTTATTTCGTTCCCAAAATATTGGCATCCAAATATGGCACTTCTTAAACATGAATGAATCGCGAGGGTCCAAAATAGGGTGTACTACCCTATTTAGAAGAGCCACAGCACAAAAACCCTTCAGAATTCTGACAAAATATTTTGCTCATGTTCATCGTATATGTTAAGGTACCTGTACAAATTTAGCCAAATCCGAGTCGGTCACTATGGGAGATTTCCAGACTTTGGTTGAGTTCATATGGAATGACCCCTATGACTAACTAGTGTGGACAAGTTTTAACACTTCGGTATTTTTTGTTCACCACTTACAGAAAAACAAAAGAAGAGGCCATATATAGAAACAAAGCATACACATGTGAAGGCATAAGTGTACAGACAACATTGGAGGGAAGATAGCATACTTACAAGGAAGACCACGATAGAAATGGGCATCATGAGCTATACGCTCATTCACTTAAGTACATCATCTTGCTCCACTGAACAGTATAGAGTTGTTTAAAACCACATGTAAAAGTGATTTGTGTTTAAGCCACACCAAGTATGCTATGCTAAGCATTGTATGCTACCCTGAGTATCGTATGTTATACTTGTAAGATGATAACAAGAAGGCAAGCAATCTCGATCGTTAGGGTATTGTATACATCTGAGTTGAAATTGGAAGTGTCCACATTTGCATTGGGTACTGTTCAGCACCAGTAGATATAGAGAACAAACCAAGTTTTACTTATGGTTTACAAATCATAGATTATTATAGCTCAAATGCCAGCGAAGACTCGCTATTCATAAAACACGATCGGACAAGTAATGAATGAGTAAACTGTGAAGTCCACTGGCTACTACAAGGCACATGAACAATATGTTAACCAACTGCTGAAATATCTACTCGACTGCCACATTGATTTGGTGACACATCCGACATGCATTGTTACGAGTTACTAACAATTTCTTTTGATCTTGTATAGCGGATGTGATTGTATCAAGTGATAAATGCGGTTAATCTATAGGTCTTTTACGTTTGCAATACAACTAAGATTCTTCGATTATATTCAAGGCAAGGATGGTTTGAAAGAATCTGTATCAAGTTCATGCGTCAAAAGCAGAATTGCAAATATGGAGAGACAACCAACATTTCATCATCAGTTTATCATACTAAAGAAAAGGTAATTTTGTAGACTAGAGAGTTTGTATGCTTGACTAACGATGACAGAAAGGGAAGGGCCATTATGGTTATGACAGAAATTTAGGGGTCCTTCAGTGCCGTGTTCAGCGTTGTTGCTGTTGCATCCGGTGGGTTTGAAACATAAAAAATTTTGTTCCACACTTTTTAATTGATCAAACAAATGTGAAAATACCTCGTTAACACCTTACCACGTGTTCAATAAAAGGCCATTTTGAGCTGGACGATGTTCATTGGCCAATTTTTTTGGTAAACAGCATTGATTGGATTGAATGGCATCAATGCAATATTGTGGTTTTAGTGTAGTTGGTCATGAGTGCGGCACTTCGCATTGTTGCTACTTATAACAATTCACGCGAGAAGAATGAAATTGAACTTTGTTCCCCTAACGTCAGCTTTTATACAAGGCTCAGTCTTAACGACTTTTTTGAGATTGTACATCTGAGTTATTGGTAAACTAAGTACTCACTAGGTTACTATGGAAATGTTTGCACTGAAAACATTAAAAACTGCCAAACTGGACAGATTTTACAAAATACAAAAATGTCGGGACGAGGCTTTACGACTGCAGTTTTAATGGTCGAAATCTGATGTGTGTCAGACTTGAAATTGTTGTGTTCGCACTGTACCAATTGACAAAGATGTACTTCCTTGAAGAAAGAGTAATAGTGAATTAGATTTGAAATTTTCTCCTCCTTTGTCAAAGGGCCCGGCAATTTCGCATTCATCCTCAATGTAAATGTTCCATTATCTACTTTACTATGATAGGCTTGACACACGAGGACTTTTACAACAGTAAACGTGTGACAGTTAACAGCATCAATCCATTACTCATCTTTACCGGAAAATGGCAGACTGTACTATGTGCAAGGCAACTTTAAACAAAGGTTGCCTGTTTTTTTAATGGTTCACGAGATGTGTGCGATATGTGTGAGCATCAAATCTACGTCACAGTGCTACTACGCATCCCATTTGATTGATTATTCCTCTTTCAACAAGCAACTGCTACTGTTTGACTTCCAATCAATTCCTTAAGTTGAGTGCAGAGGCATAGTTGAGAGACAGTCCAAGTGCTTTGTTCATGTATTCAAGAGACAGTTTTTACAGTAGTCCTTACAAAAAGGATGCTGCATCTCCATACAGTTAAAGGAGGAGAATAGCTGGAGCTCAAGGTATGTCATGACTAGTGGCGAAGAACTGAATGTTAATGTGATTTAGTGTTACTTCCTGGGTAAACTAACAGACGAAAATAGGAGACTTACACAAGACTGCAGAAGGAGAATGCATTACACTTGGAAATAGAGAGAATCATCAACACTAACACAGGTTATGTGATCAGGCCAGAGTAATAAGAAAGAATGAATGGTTTACCACAGTAGGGATAGAAGAAATTAGAGGGAGGGTACACGTGGATAGTCATAAGGAAGAACAATCCCATTCATCTTGTCCGTTGCCAAAAAAAGAAATACAGGAATATGGACAAGTTGAATATCAGTGCTAATTAACGAAATTGACCAGCAAAACCAACAGGAACATTTAATATTGAAAAGATAAGTAAAATTATGAAAACTGATCAACCGGCCGATGCAAGATGATTCAAGAAAGTCATTAAAAAATGTGGACATGCAGAGTAAATACAGTAACACAGGTTTTTGCAGCATTGCGCTAAAATCGTACTTAAAAGCTTTTTTCGTCTGACACTCCTCAGAGTATGAAACGTCAGAAAGGAAAGTAT
>JANTCA010001155.1:0-12197 GCA_024741275.1 Chironex yamaguchii
AGAAGGGAGATAGAGGTTTAAGCCAAATTTGTTCCTGGAAAGAAAGATGTTGCTAAGAGTTCCAGAGATTGGTATTTAAAGCCATGTACGTAGGTAATCAGAGACTACATTATCAAGGTGCTCAGATACCCATATTTTGGAGAAAGTTTAGCAAGCAGATATCAATGGTAAAGTAGTAACTTATTTTTGGGATGTAAGGGTAGAAGATTAATTTTCTGACAAGATATCTTTAACAGTGTTAGTGAGCTCCGAATTGTGAACCTGTTTAGACATTTCAAAGTCAAAATGGCGACCCAAATAGTCAAAGATTCTCCCTGAGTAACAGTTGGGATTGGCTTATTATTGAGAAAAAGCTTTGGCTGAAATTAAACAGACCTTATTATAGACGTTTTTATGCCAAATGTTACACATTTGTCTACTCTAATGAACATTGCAGCCCATTCTTTCATTATTATTATTATTATTAGTAGTAGTAGTAGTAGTAGTAGTAGTAGTAGTAGTAGTAGTAGTAGTAGTAGTAACGGCATTACATCGTACTGAACTAGGATTATGAATGTCTTGAGTTAGGGGATAACTGAATGTTGAAGTCTACCCCTCTTGTTTTTATTGACTCTATTGAGAATAGTTATCCGACTGATGATGAGTAGAATCAAAATCATACTTTTCGCCACACAGGAATCTTGTGGTTAAACATCAGATGACTGGTTCATCTGCCGATGGGGATTGTTGATTTGCTATTGGGTGTTCACCAGAGTGTTGTCAGTATGTGAAACAGAGCGAGCTTTCAAAGGTAGCAGCCGAAATCTTTGAAACAAATACAAAAAGAGATATAAGTAATAACGCTTTTTCATTTAGCTCCTTCATAGAACATCAACAGTGTGTTGGATACTTGCGTCTTATTTTTAAATATTTTGTGACTCTCTAAGAGAGTCTCTATAACTCTCTAAGCAAATAGTAAAGATAGACAGTAATTTGTTTTCTTTCTATCGGAAAAGAAATAATAACACTCAATGTCAATGCTACTATAAAATCCCTTCCAAACGACACCATATATCCGAGTACATAGGGGCAAAGTGTCTTTGCCTAAGTTAGTATAATCGATACATATAATATGGGTTTACTGTATTTAGATTTTGACGATCTAAGTCATGTATTTCATCTCTATTTTGCTTCGTAAGTGCATTTATTTATGTAAAGATTTGTGTTGTTTTTCTCTCTAGCACTGACCGTTATTGAAAACCAATTACTTAGGCTAATTAAGGCTAAGACACATGTCTTCTATAATTATTCGCTATCTTTGTTCAAACAAAAGGACGAAGAACAATTGATTCCAAAACTAGAAAGCTCCATGTTGTGATTCTTAATTAAAGATTATATGACAATTTGATCGTAATTTGGCTGTAAAGCTTACCGTTATGTTGTTCTTCTATGTTATTCAACCAACCGAGTTCTACCTTTAAGGAGAGTCCTTGGATTTTTTATGACTGAGCACAGTGTAAAGAAAACTTCTTTGCACTAGAAAGAAAAATTTTAAACTGCATCTGTCTCAGAAAATTTAAATCTCTAGAATCCAGACTGTGAAAGAATTTACTCTCTCCAAGAGTTTACAGAGGTCCAAAAAGGACAAAATTGTATTTTTTTAATTGTTCCGTAGGATTAATATTTCAAATGTAAAATTATATACAGAACCATTTGTATAACAATGCAGCCTTCGGTAGAATCTTTTCTTATATTTTAAAATATTACTTTAATTATTCAAACAAAACGATGCTAGTGCATAAATGCTTCCTTTTCCAAAAATATTAGAAAGCTTTGAGAAGGCGATAGAAACCTTTATCTCTCTAAAAGGAAAGTATAGACATAAAATTCATTAGTTAAGATTAGTTAAATTGTCTATTGTTTCATGTTTTAAGTAAACCACTTCTAGTACATTTGCTGTTTACCCAATCATAGAAGGCATTACGTATAGGCATTCACAGAATCTCCCCAGCTGCATTTTATCTCGTTATACAATAGTACCCCTGCACAGTATTCTAATCTACTTACAAGGAAAGAAGAAAAATATACACCACATCTCTTTTATTAGCTATCTCAAAATTTCATATCTCAACGAAACTGAGATATGCAAACCTAGGTCAAAATATATAGCACAAAAATTGTTTCAGGTTGAATTAAGGATAAAATTCGACCGTTGCTTATAAAGTTTATGAAATAGAATTACATTGAATATCAAGTAGTGCTAGTTGTATGCTAGATAGACATATACAGAGAACACTCTCATACACGGATAGCTGAAATAGTTATTATCACCTTGAATAATTTGTTACATTGCGCTTAAGACATGCTTGAAATGTTTATATACTCTTCTGAGCATGAATTTTCAGAAAGTAAAGTATAAATAAATGGCAACCTTTTATAAGAAACATGGAGCAAGGTCAGTCAGTCGTAAACAAGAAATAACGAATAAAAGGAAAATGAAAAGAACAAAGTATTATTGGAAGACGCCAATATAAAAAATATCTTTTTCGGACTATAAAGTCCTGGTTTCGTTGTTTTGATATAAACAGATTACAATAAACGAAATATGGAAAATGATCTAGCTAAGTCAATTGCGCAAAAATTTTGAGCCTTACACGTTTTGACACACTCCCAATTTTCTAGTAAATATTTGTCATTAAAATTTTAATACTTACTTAAAATTCAATGTCAAAATTGTTTTCATAAGGAATAGATAGGGTGTTTCCTGAACGTCTTTTGCATAGGACATATATTTGTACTTGATTTTGCACAAGCTGGAAAGATTAGCATTTAATACGTATTGCCGAAAACGTTAAATGATTCAGAAAAGTAAGCTAATCGCAAAACAGGCTTAATAATAACCTTAAATTTCTTATTTATGTATCTAAATGTTAAAGCTATTTAGGAGACATTCATCTCTGGATATTCCTTCTAATTGAAGGTTTTGCAATACAAGGCAATTGATTGTTAGAGATTTTTTGACAAGAGCTTGATACGAATACTTTGTTAAGCTTTGCAACTGAGCGCATCGTATGCATGATAAAAGTAAGTGTGTAACAGTTTTGGCAAATTCTAGTTTTTGTCCAGTGTAGGGCGAGGGAGAAGCTGACAGGATAATCTTTGAGGTAAAGGAGATTTTAAGCAAAATTGCTAACTGCCAGGCCTATCAGACGTTTATTGGTCATGGTATGCCACTTTCCTTAACAGAAAATAATGCTTTTACAAGTATTAGTTTTAATTACAACTTAAACTAGATCCAACCTGTTACTTGTGCAGTGCTCAAGAGTAAATACTTTTACAGTGACAAAGGAATGTGTGCCGCGGATACAAGCCTGCCTCTAAATGGGTACATTTGGATGTCTGACTTTTTGAGGCAATAGTGGGCACTTTTTATCCTTTGCCCAGTTTCTATATATACGAAATTGAAACAAGGCATTTTAATTGCCATTATGGGGCTACTGTAATGTGTTTCAAGTTTTAGTATTAGTTAATGCATTTTCTGATTACGATAACATAGCTGTGTAATTTCCCACTTACGGCTTTCCAAGGTTATGAACATCTCAGATACTGCTTGTTAAATCACAAGAAAAATAATCAATATCATTGTTGGCCATCATCAATCGTTATCCTTAGTGAAACACTTGACAAAAGCTTTAATTCCCCTATTGGTCCGTTTCAATTTATCCACTAATTCAGCTGGACTTACCATACTATCGCAGATTTTCTCCAAGTCATTCTTTTCATGAAGAGAAATTACAATAATGTGCAGGCAACATGCAGATTTATCTAAATTTTTTATTATTTTCAAGCAGTGTGATAAAGATAACAACCTGACTAATACTTGTTCTAAAACGAGACATAAGTTGAACTCTTCAAAATGTTTTACGGACGTTTTCTCTTGATAAGGTCTTTAGAAAAGTAACTTACAGTATGTTTATAGACATCATGTCAGATTTAATTGGCAATGAGGTTGCTGTTATTTCTTGTTCAAGAAATCTCTCATGCCAAGACCTTTGGTCTAGAGAATCTGAAAAACAAGGAAACTTTGAAAATATTGATGGTTTGTCTCAGCAATTTGGACCTTAAAAAAGTATTGAATCTTGAAAATTCTTGACTTTATGGACTCAGTGGAAGCCATGTAGAGAGGATCTACATGGGTTCTTTGAACGTATTAACAACCTGCATCCAAATATCAAATTCACTATGGAGACAGAGGAGGAAAAGCAAATACCCTTTCTTGATTTCCTAGTCAAAAGGCACCCAGATTGCAGCATTTCTGTCACCATCAACAGAAAGCCAACTCATACTGACCAGTACCTGAACAATGAATCACATCATTCAGTGTCAGCTCGAAACAGTCTTATTACAAACCATATTGGAAGAGCAAGAAGTGTCATATCCAATTTAGATCACCTTTGAAAAGAAGAAAGACACAAACAGATGGTTCTCCTGTCAAACGGATACCAAGCAAATGATGTCCAGGTAGCTTTAAATAAAACACCCAGGCCCAACCATGCTGCTGAACCAGAAGCAGAACCTCTGAAGCAAATATGCCTTCCCTATGTGAAGAACACAAGTGAACAGCTAAGAAGAACCCTCAGACAACACAACATCCAGTGATCCTTCTTCACAAAGTCCACTCTAAGAAAGATGCTGTCGAAACCAAAGGATCCAGTCCCTCTAGAAGAAAGCAACAACACTGTATACAAACTAGATTGTAAGGACTGTTTATGCTACCTACATTGGTGAGTCCAAGCGTTCCTTCAGGCAAAGAGAAAAGGTGTACAAGAGAGCTGTTCAGAATGGTGTCACTAAACAGTATGAGATAGCTGATCACTGTTGGTCCCATAACCATACTTTTGACTAAAATAACAAGAAAATTACAGACTAGGAGACCAACGCAACAACAAGAAAAAATAAAGAAACCATCCACTCCCTAAAACACAGCAATCACATCAACGGCATATCTTGCAGTCTTCCAGAAATTTGGCTTCCAGCACTAGCAAAGGAAACAGAGCAAAAACCACACAGCTATGGCGCCATTCCTCAGGATATCTCAATCCCTGTCACCACGGACGTCCGCAGTGAGGAAGATTAAAATAGCTGTACCAGAAACTTTTTAGTAGCCTGATAATGAAAGAAGTGTCTCTCGAAACGTAGCTCATAAAAAGCATATAACTCGTGCCATGATAAAGTTCCTGTCTACAAAGTATTAAACATTACCCATTCCTTAATTAGGACAATTAACAACTTTTAATCCAACAATTTTGTTTCAACTTTTCCTGTATCCTGTTGTATTATGGTTTCAAGAATAACATTATCTCTAAGATCATCCGTTAAATAATCATGCCTTGATAAAACTACTTTGGGGGTTTTTTAAGGAATAAAGAAGTAACTATTTCTTTGCCTATATTTTAAATCTTTAGCATGTGATTGAAAGCATTGTTTCTTCGTTTATCTTAAATAAGTATTTACTGCTAATAAACAAAGATTTTATAAATAATACTGTACAAGTAAAAAAACTTGCAGATCGAGATCAGATGGATCAAAACTTTTATTGGAGATTTCCTTTCATTCTAATAAACAAATAAACTTGTCTGGGCAGTGTAACGATGCATGTTATTTGCAATAAATTTGCCTCAGTGGTAGTCATCCGTATTTGAAGGCTATGCAGATGTTTACTAAATCCTGGTTTCCGTTGCTCTTCCAACTGTAACTTGGACACCTGATTAAGTGGCATAGCGGTCCTGTCCACGCGAGATAAAGTGCTTCTCAATCTACCTAAAGTTGGAAATTCCCATTTTTGTTTTCATGACTCAAACTACTCAATAAGAGTCCGTGATGGTTAGAAAGCTTTTTCTAAGCAGTCCTCGTCAGCTCCATGTGCTCAAAGGATAACGCTAATCGTTTATCGAGAATGATAGTCGAGGCCTTTAGGTATTTCATATTTGTAGTTAGCTTAGTTTATGATTAGGTTGAACAAGCAAAATAGCCGAAACACAACACAGATTTTATTAACTCACAGAAAATTTAACATAGATTTATGTTTACAAAATTCATACCTGAAGTCCGTTTTTAAATGCCACTTGCCGCGCAAACTTCAGAGAAAGTATTGATCTAGCATCTTCAGTGGTCTAGTGGTCTTCAGAGGAAAAAGCATCCAGCAAAAGAGTCAGAAAGACATCTAATAAATGACTTAGGACGGCATAAGCATACGGAAGACTAAGATTAATGAAGGACGACATATTCTCTGTTGCAAATAAACTCCTGTGATAATGACATATACATGTGCATAATTGGTCAACTGAGGGCCATGTCTTTCTATACTATTTCTTCACTATCTTTTAGCGGTGTCATAGAACACCTTACTAGTAAATTGACGGTTGTATGATAATTTATAGATACACATACAAAAGGAGAAATACTGGCGATCAAAAAGGAAGTCCAAAGGAACCTGACATGATAAATACTAATTAATAAGTTAAAATAGAACGAGACAAATTTGGTTTTATACATGACTACTCAAAAATAATTAGCAAGACTGGATAGTTGTCGTTAAGAAGATTACGTCAAATATTACTCGGAATGAGTTCAGGACATTACAAGTGCATGAGGTAACTCCTCAGTTTCGGTCCTGAAGCATAAACAATGTGCGTTCCATGAGGGTATCGACCAAAAGCACCAGGACCCATCGTCAGTAACTAGCAAACAAATTCTACGACGAAAAATACTCGACAAAACTACTTGCTACATATTTTTATATAGTCAATTATGCTTAGGACATTAAAGCGCTACCTGGGCATACCTGTCTGCTACTCATGGACCTGTAGAGAAACTGCTAATTCAGCGCAGGACCTAGAAGGGTTCCGGAGCTTGGCTGCAGCGTTCATGTAATCGACATGCAGCTATGAAATGAAAGGGAATCTAACTTGAATTTTCTAACTATTTAATCCATAACAGAAGTCATATAATACAATTTGTTCTGATAAGGAGTCTACATTGGATTGCAGTGTTGATTTTTTTTCTTTCTTCTAAAAATATATACATCAACATTACCCAGACGACTTATCTTCTCTAGCACACCCTATTAAAGCATTTCAGCAAAATACCGGGCTTTCTTACATCTCTCATCCATACACTGTCCAAATGAATTAAAACTGCTAATCAAATAGCTTCTTTCCTCGAACATGAAGTCTGCGGATCTCACTACGTCTCAAATTCCTTCCTCTTATCAATGATTTTAATGGTTTCAAGTCCAACATTAGTCATTACTATTTTTCTTCTTGATCACTCTTTCTGCTTTCCTGCCATTCTAATTTTTTCTTACGCGACTCTTAACCTTGCAATCTTGGCAAAAATGATAAATCTCTACTTGCTTTGAAGTATCCTGTACTTCAAAAATTCAGCGTGTAGCGAGAAATATCATAGTCAAATTTCCAATGCAGCTCCTTTAAATTCAAAGATATCAAACGGGTAGACACAAGATTATAATGTTAGTTACAAGAATACATTCCTCTGCATCACTATTGATATTCAGTTAACAAATACATTCTACACTATATTACACTGGCAAGATATATCGACCATATGCAATTTGTAACTACTTTTAAACTATATCATTTCTAATATTTTCACTAACATAAGCTATTCATAACGTCGAAAAGAGAGATAGACTTAGTTAACGTGGATTCGAAAGCACCTATATATATATTTGTTTGAGGCATTAGTTCAATAAAAAGTGAATGTGCCATGCTTCATTTAATGTAAATTTTTAAAAGAAGACGAGATTAATGTTCATAATAAGAAGACAGAACTTCTCTTCATGTCAGAGCCAACAGACTGTTGTGAAATAAAATTAATAACTTTGCATTCTTTTACAAGCACTAACTCAAGCTTAGACGCGTCGGAGTAAACAAGATGTGTAGATAAGACATTTGACGTTTGATTAAAATCAATTGATGCATTTCATTCTAAAGGTCCCACGCATTGCCTGTTCTTCGCCTTTAAATTATTTTGTTTGCGGCTTTACCTATCATCTGCCTTAGTTATCTTAAATTGATATCTTAAATGCCTACACTTCTCAAGATAAAATGGTTGTAAACAGATTTGTTTTGGCAAGACTAGGGCCCATCTGCAACCAAGAATGAGTTGAGCAATGATATCACAGTACACATAACACGCAAATGACCGAAGAATATTACGATAAGAAAATACAAACTTTCATTTGCACTAATAACAGGTTACACAACTAGAAAAAACTAACAAACGAGTTGTCTGAACTCCCCTAACCTGAAAAAGCAATTCCTTTGCTGGTGATAACGCCTTCTTCGTCTGTATCCTGTAGCCTCGTCAGTGAATTGCGCCCTGAACATAAACAACACCCAACATTATGAGATATGCTATTTTCTCAGACTTACAACGATGTACATTAAGTGACGTAGCTTGTAACTAGAAAAAGACTGCAATTCCTTCACTGGTGATATCAACCAGTAGATTCTGCAAATAAACAACATACAAGCTTTACGAAAAATTCCATTCTCTCAGACTTACAACTATGTGTTTCCGCTGATGTAGAGACTTCCCATCGCATGTACTTCTCTTGCTGTTGGTAGAATTGTTGAAACATTTTCAAAAATTTTGTAAATGAGAAATTGCGAACAATTTTCTATCACTGATATTTAAAACTTCATTCGCACACACCAGGTATACAGAAATTAGTATTATTCCCGGCTTTCTCACAACGGAGTAACTGTGGTAATGCTCACTGCATGTGCAATGTACATTGACGAATGAGCGTGTCTGCTGAGATAACGTAAATAATATCTTGGAATGATGAAAAGTCGAAATCCGAAATTCAAATAAACTGAACCAGAAGCGCAAACTTCCGTCAAGCCAGTATGATTATTCATGTTCGCAATGATTGTCCTGTTATTTACTATTATGAAGTATCATTACAAAATAAGGTAACTGGGTCAGCCCTCAATTTGCAAACCATTATACTAACGAGAAACAGTATTAAAGAAAGAAAATTAGATAGAAGTGTTTAAAAAAGAAAACATGAGTTGAAATTGTGTAAACTTAGTAGTTATATCGACTAAATTAAGTCTTGATATTTCCTCTATTTGTAAACATGACACTTCAACGATTTGTTTGGAAAAGAAACAGTTAGTTTGATAACTGTAACAACAGGTATAGCTTTTGATCTGTCGATGATTGCATCATAAGGTCAGAAATGATGAAACAGCTAATTGGAATTTTTGTAGCCACTAAGGTCAACGAGGAGTTCAAAGTTTACTTTAGAAGACAGGTAATAGGCCAAGGCTGTCAAAATACTGTTGAGTCTCTATAAATATCGTCTCTGGAGCTGTACAGTTGACAAGATGAGGAGTTGAGACTCAGTCTTTCCTTTGCAAAGAGCGCAAAGATTATTATGACAATAATAATAATATTGATAATAATAATAATGATGATGGCAATAATAATGATAATAGTAATAATAATGATGATAATAATGAATGATTAGAAAGAATGTTTGGTTGACTCAGGTGGAGTTGGAGGAAATAAAAAGAAGAAATACAGCAGAGGAGGAGATAGGAATGCACGAAAGTGAAGTGGTAGAGGAGATAATGATACCGGAAGTGGCAGAGCCTTGGTCTGAAGGAAAAATTATGATTCATGTTTTAGAGAACCAGGGTAAAACAGAAGCAAGCACGGAAGCGATGGAAGAAATAACTACTATATTGAAAGAAGGAAATATAAATACACCAATAAGTCTGAAAAAAGTGGATAGAAAAGCAGTTAGTAGAGTTGTTAGTAAAGTGAATGAGATATTGAATGATATTAGAACGGATAATATATGGATAATTGAAGAGCTGAAACAGAGATTGCAAGCCAATGCATATAAGCTAAGTATATAAAAGCAAAGGGTGCGACAATAACAGATTAATCAAGTGCTCCAATATGATCAAAAGAAGGTCTATCAACAGCTTCAGGGTAATAGCCAAATGGAGAGCCAGTCACCTAGAGCAGATGAGAGTAGGAGGTTTTGGTCAGACATATGGGACAATAAAAGGCAACGCAATAAAAGGGCAGGATGGTTAGAGGAGCTTATAAACAACAAACCTAATATATTACAAAATGACATTGAAATTACAACCAGAATGGTAAAAGAGCAAGTGAAGAAGATCCCCAATTAGAAAGCTCCTGGAACCGATAGAGTTCAGGGATTTTTGATTAAGAAGTTAACATCTCTACATGAGAGAATTGCATCCCAGCTAAATGGTTTAATAAGTAACAAGAAAGAAATAACTTTATGGATGACTACTGGGAAAACTGTGTTGTGCCAGAAAGACCTGGAAAAGGGCAATGCAGTAGATAATTACAGACCAATATCTTGTTTGCCATTGATCTGGAAGTTAATGACTGGGATAATCTCTGAGAATCTCTACATGTTTTTTGATGAGAATGAAATACTTCCTGAACAACAAAAAGGCTGCAAACGAAGTAGTAGAGGTACAAAAGATCAATTGCTGGTATATAAAACGATACTTGCAGACTGTAAAAAGAGGCATAAAAACCTAACGATGGCATGGATTGACTCCAAAAAGGCATATGACATGGTTACACACAGCTGGATAATAGAATGTCTAGGGCTCTATGGAATATCGAATAGTATTACTAATTTCTTAGAGAGACCAATGGCCAACTGGAGAGTACAGCTTACATCATGTAGGGAAAGTTTAGGAACAGTAAATATAAGAAGGGGTATATTTCAATGGGACAACTTATCGCCATTGCTATTATTATATGCATGATCCCACTCACTAAAATTCTCAGAAAAGTCAAAATGGGGTATACATTGGATGATGTTAGGATTAATTATCTGTTTTACATGGACGACTTAAAGTTGTTTGGAAAAAATGAGAATGAAATTGATAGCCTTGTGTTTACTGTTAACCTCATTAGTGAAGACATTGGTATGCAATTTGGGGTTACAAAGTGTGGTGTTGTAACCATGAAACGTGTAAAACTGGCAAAATGTACAGATATTGAACTTAGTGGTGGTGACAAGATCAGTGAGGTTGGTGATCAAGGATACAAGTATCTGGGTATCGTGGAGTTAGATAAAATAAAGGAAGAGGAAATAAAATGCACATATCGAAAGGAGTATTTTCGGAGGGTAAGACTTGTAATGCAATCAAAGCTTAATGGAAGAAATAAAATCAAGGCAATAAATACCTGGGTCGTTTCTCTAATACGTTATGGTGTAGGACTAATAAAATGGAAGGAAAGACAAATTAGAAAGCATGGATAGGAGAACTAGGAAGCTAATGACAATGAATAAAGAACTTCACCCAAGAAGTGATGTAGCAAGAATTTTTGTGGGTAGGAAAAAGGGCGGTAGGGGGTTGATAAGTTGTGAGAATTATGTTAACACTGAAATAACCAATCTAGCCTGGTATATTACGCATATCAAAGGTAACATCATGCCAAAAGTAAGAGATCTTGGAACAATAGATGTAGCAGAGGCAGTGGCATGAAGTGAATGTAATAGTAAAGTAAATTGGGAATTGGAAAAACAGTGGAAGGATAAGCCAATGCATGGTCAATACACTAGGGT
Organism: Chironex yamaguchii; assembly: GCA_024741275.1. Classification (NCBI taxonomy): domain Eukaryota; kingdom Metazoa; phylum Cnidaria; class Cubozoa; order Chirodropida; family Chirodropidae; genus Chironex; species Chironex yamaguchii. The sequence goes on from JANTCA010001155.1 coordinate 11,639, forward strand.
TTCAAATGGTATTGACTGGGAAAAAGCTGGTCATGGTTAAGATGCGGAGACCTGAAAAGTTGTACGGAAGCATTGGTGAGCAGTGCACAGGAACAGTCTCTGCGAACTAATTAAACCAAGCACTATGTAGATAAAACAAGTGATACGCCATTGTGTAGAATGCGTGGCGAAAGAGGAAAAACAGTAAGTCATTTGGTGAGCGAGTGTTCCAAATTAGTACAAAGAGAATATAAACAGAGACATGATAACGTAGCAAAGTATATTTATTGGCTACTTGGAGAAAAGTACGGATTTGAAAGAGCTGCAAAATGGTATGAACAGAAACCGGAAGGAGTTATAGAGAGTCAAGACTTTAAGGTGCTGTGGGATTTCGTGATCCAGTGTGATAGATTATTATTATTAATATTATTACTATTATTGTTATTATCATTATCATCATTATTATTATTATTATCATTATTATTATGACTATTCAGTTAGTTTAATTACACTGTTGACCATCTTGTTGACGGATGTATGACGTAAACAAGAAGTGAGCATTGAGCAAGATACAAAAGAG